>CM046803.1:25071382-25098882 GCA_025617405.1 Perca schrenkii | reverse complement strand
ACATCAAGTTGACACGACAATACAAAAGGAAAATAAAAGGACACAAGTACAGCTTTGAGACTTCAAATTAAAACATTTAATTGGACATTATTCATTCATCTTTTTCTTTCTTCTGGTATCAGCGTTATCAATCCTCCCGTTCAACTCGCCGCCAGAAGGTTAAAAAGCTTAATTTTGTCTCAGTGGGTAGAGCAGACGCAAATATACTTCGAGGCTTATGCCTCGATGCAGACGTCCAGGGTTCGAATCTGACCTGTGACGATTTCCTGCATGTCTTCCCCCTTCTCCTCCCCCCTTTCTTACCTAGCTGTCCTGTCAATTAAAGGCGGAAAAGCCCAAAAGATTATCTTAAAAAAGAATAGATCCCCAAATGTTAAACTTTTCCAGTTACACTTTACTTGAAGGTATCTACATAAGCATGACATGACACTGTCATGAAAGTCTTAAGTTTATGACATAACTCTTCTGTCATTGTCATTCGGTTTTTGTCTTGACAAGTTAGGGTTACGGTTAGGGTTAGGGTTCATGTGTCATGACAGTGTCATGTGTTGATGACAGTGTCATGTCACTCTTCTGTAGATACATTCAAATAAAGTGTTACCACTTTTCCTTTAAATATAGACCAGATCACAATATTTGTTTACAATACCTTTCGGGTTAGAAAACTCCTGCGGCCCGTACATTCAGCTTAATGGCACGAAGCAAACCGCTGCATATACTCTAATC
This sequence comes from Perca schrenkii, assembly GCA_025617405.1. NCBI lineage: Eukaryota > Metazoa > Chordata > Actinopteri > Perciformes > Percidae > Perca > Perca schrenkii. The sequence continues at coordinate 25,098,156 of CM046803.1, read as the reverse complement.
TCATTCATCGAAAATGCATTTTCGATGCTTTAATATTTCAAACTAACATTAAGGTTGGAGACCTAATTTACCTTTTGGGCCACAGACCACAAAAAATGACACCGCCTAAACTAGCGGTGAGATGTCACTGTTTGTAACACTAGCTTATCGAAGACGCTAGCAAAGCAACACGGCACAGAAAACGAGCGCAGCCAAAATGTCGGTTAGGTCGGACATGTTTAACTATATATATATCTTTAAACGTTACAGTTACGGCTGCAAATGACAACAGGAATAAACAAGTTTGACGATTTTACATATGTATGTCCGCAGTTTAAAGCAGCGGCCCGTGTTGTTTTTGTGTTAGCGCGACGCACCAGTGAGTCGATTTCATATATAAATCTTGAATTGTTTTAAGCCACCCTCTCCTACCTTCTGGTTCCCCCCCCTGCCCCCCCCTCACCACCACCACCACCATTCTGAAGTAGTGTTGAACTCTGTTTAAAAAAATGCAGCGGTGGCCTCACATACTCTGCTGACATGCTTATGTTTTCCAGGCCATTCTCAGTGAGCCATTATCAACTGAATCGCCTGCTTACTGTAAAGACAACAAGCGCCTGTGCAGAATATGCCATCCCCCCCCGTTCATTCATTGACAGTGGATGATGCAGATGAATGGAAGTGAACCGACCTGACAAGGTCTGACGGACACTCATTAAACAGACCTCGTTCCTATTTTAGCACAACGCTCACCCAGCCATCAAACCTGGTGTTTGTGTGTTGGTTCAGTTTGGATGGATCACTGAACAAGACTTGGGAGATAAGTGTCGCGTGTCACTCATTTAAGAAGAACCTATGAAAATACACAGAAACCTTGGGGCACTCGTTACTACCAGAGAGTTACTCAACTGTTTGATTCGCAGCTTTAACCTTTACTTTTGGGATACATACGCTGTTATTTCAGCCTCCAGAGAGAAAAACACAAACAGAAGTTGGCGTTTCTTTCACCTGCTTTGACTGCAAGGGCGGCTCATAGAATGAGATTTGAATGATTCTGGTGGTGTGAAATAAAGTGTCACATGTCTGCAGTAATGACTGGTGTCTGCAGGCTGTGTTGAAGTGTGTGCACATTGTATTCATTGCAGTCTAACAGCTGTGGGTTGTAACGCTCGATTAGGATGTGTTTTAAAGATAAAACTGGAGCGCAGAGTATCTTGGTTTGGCTTTTCACTATCTCACTGTGTGATACTGAGTCGGCCTACATCTAATAGCAGTCGGCCGTTTGAATGTTCAGTAAGAGTGACATGACACTGTCATGAACGTGTCATAAACATTATAAACTGAATGACACTTAATGACAGAAGCGTTATGTCATAAATGTTTATGACATAACGCTTCTGTCATTAAGTGTCATTCAGTTTTTTGTCATGACAAGTTAGGGTTAGAGTTAGGGTTCATGTGTCATGACATTGTCATGTCACTCTTATGTAGATACCTTCAAGTAAAGTGTTACCGAATGTTGACTTTAACGCTTGTGGAATGGACTTCATCAGGATAGTTCACAAAGAGTCAGCAGACGTAGAAATGTAGAACAATCAGACATGCATCTCGTGACATAAATGTGCTGACAATTTAACATATTGCTCTTATGTCTGAATAAGCCCCTGCATCACTTTAATGTAAAACCTCAAAATGCAATCTTACCTGGACTGGACCTAGTAACATTTCTGTGGTTGAACGACTGCAGCAGCACAGAAAGGAATAAACGTGTGTGTGTGTGTGTGTGTGTGTGTGTGTTGGTCGTCTTTTTAACACCACTCTCTAAATGTATCTCTCAATTATCACCTCCTTTGTACAAAGAGATTAAAGGTTAGTTGAGTAAACCACAAAATCGTGTGAGCGAGCCTTGTCGTGTCAGATCAGTCTTTGAAGTGTTTTTTTTTTTTTGGTGGGCTAAGGTCAGCTTACGCTGTGTGTGTGAAGCATTTTGAAACACTACTCAGCCTGTGAAAGCAGTCGTGTCATTTCTTTGGTGGATCTGGGAGATCAGGAGTTTCCTAATGACAAATGCTATTATGTTGCATTATGGGAATTGTAGAATATCTCATCCCCTGTTGCATGTCCCATGTCTCAGAAGCGCTATGAAGTCCACCCACCCAAGAGTCCAAGTTGCAGAGTACGAGTTGCTGGTCACAGAGTCAAAAAATCAACTTAAAAACGTTATGTTTTGAAATGTCCTGGGTATCTTTGTCTAGTCTCAAGTGGCAAAAATCCACTTCGTTGCTGCTTTGAAGTGATCAACAAACGCAAGAAATAAAAAACATATATATATATATATATATATATATATAATTATATATAGCCTGCAGAGAATATACAGGCTTACCACCTATGTTTACCTGAAGCTCCTCTTTGATTTGTGTCTCATAGGAAATGAAAGGACCACAGGTCATGTGTTGTTTCCATGATAGAATGACTCCTTTTGGCTTCCTGTCAAGGGAGCCTTTGGCCTGAATTTGATCCTTTGACTGATCACTGACTGCGCTTCATGACTAATGTTGCTACAGTGAGCTCAGACTACTAGCATTTCTTCTCAGACCATTATTCCAATGGTAATTCTCACCATTCACTAAGTTTTGTGCTGTTAATTTCACGGTAATGTTTCCTGTTGTTGTTGTTGGTCTCCACACTCCCCGTCTTCTCACCACCAGAGGAAGTCGGGGCTGTAAAGTGTGTGTTTTTATTTCACACCTCTCGATCTCACACCTATGCATCCTGGTGGCTCGGCTCCACTGAGGCGTCTGTAGCACGCACTGCGTGTGTGCGTGTGTGTGTGTGTGTGTGCGTGTGCGTGTTTAATGCGTGAGGAGGAACGAGTGTTTCATTGAGTTTTTTCGTGAAAGTTAACGTGAGTGTTTTGCTGCTGTTGTATGGACATCTTGCTCTGATTTTTGCAACTGAAAGTCTTGTTTTCACAGTACCATAATACACTTTTAAGCTTAATGAAATGGATTTTCAGAAGCCCCATCTGATCACAGATTAAATCCTGCATATACATATCTATCTATCTATCTAGCTAGCTATCTTTCTAGATCTTTGTTGCCTCTTTTGGGCAGACAGCCTTTGTCCAGGGTGTGTAGAATAAAGAGCTGACTGTGCAGCAGAGCAGGTGTAGCTGAAGGACCCGTACGGTGGCCCGTCAACAGGTTACAGCCCCCCAGGTGGGATGGATAGTTGAAGCAGTTAGCTGAGGCGAGGGCTTCTAATTCAAATCCCTCAGATGTGGGAGGCTGAGAAGAGGAATGACAATAAACAATGGGAGAGAGAGAGAGAGAGAGAGAGAGAGAGAGAGAGAGAGAGAGGGGGTAATGCAACGATGGTCTTCTGTCTGACTCGAACCGGGGATGTTGGCTTGCAGGAACACTCTGCGATGTCGTGATCCATGGTCTGAGCCTTAAACCCCTAGACCACCAGGGCACCACCTCTTTTTCTGTACTCTAAGGTTTACTGTTTTGAAATTGGTTCCATGTCATGTCTTAAAGGTCCAATGTGTGGGAATTTCTCCCATCTAGCGTTGAGATCATATATCGCAATCAACTCTCTCGCCACACGCTACAGTAGCCTTCACGCTTCAAAAAGAAGAAGACTCCTGTTCCTGAAATTTGGATTTTGAATACGTGTGGTCCTCCATGTCTCCTTCTTCAAACTTGTCGGGCCCGGGAAGCTACGATACCCATTAGCAGCACCTGTGAGTTCATCATGTGACAGCAAAAACGTGAAAGGCAGGTATGTCCTGTATGTCCCTTACCGGCTAACGTATTTCAAGATGGCGCATGTAGAGGATGGATACCCAAACCGAGCCCGCCGGGTAAGACAAATATTTAGAAATGATGTTCGGGTTCGGTCACATCAGCGCGATAAGGCATTGAACATTTGAAATTTAATAAAGCTTATTATGTAGGTGCGCGCCTGTGTTAACTTGATCTCAACTCATCTGTTGACATTTCCGAATACCTTCCTACAGTTGCTTAAAGGTCCCATGTCATGGTGCTCTTTGGATGCTTTTATATAGACTTCTGTGGTCCCCTAATACTGTATCTGAAGTCTCTTTTATATAGACCTTAGTGGTCCCCTAATACTGTATCTGAAGTCTCTTTTATATAGACCTTAGTGGTCCCCTAATACTGTATCTGAAGTCTCTTTTATATAGACCTTAGTGGTACCCTAATACTGTATCTGAAGTATCTTTTATATGGACCTTAGTGGTCCCCTAATACTGTATCTGAAGTCTCTTTTATATAGACCTTAGTGGTCCCCTAATACTGTATCTGAAGTCTCTTTTATATAGACCTTAGTGGTCCCCTAATACTTTATCTGAAGTATCTTTTATATGGACCTTAGTGGTACCCTAATACTGTATCTGAAGTCTCTTTTATATAGACCTTAGTGGTCCTAATACTGTATCTGAAGTCTCTTTCCTGAAATTCAGCCTTGGTGCAGAATTACAGCCACTAGAGCCAGTCCCACAATGAGCTTTCCTTAGGATGTGCCATTTCTGTGTCTGTAGCTTTAAATGCTATTGAGGAGGAGAGGGGGGGGGAAAGGTGGAGGGTGGGGGTGTGGCCTTGACCAACTGCCACTTTGCTTGTTTGCAAGCCATGATGTCTCTCTCTCATGGGCGGGCCAAATTCTCTGGGCGGGCAAAGCAGAGAAAGGGGAGGTAACCTTGCTCCTTATGACCTCATAAGACACATAATACACCTATCACCATGTGTAGCCACTGGGGGACCATAGGCAGGCTGGGGGAACTCATATACTCATATACACACAAGCTCAAAGTGACATTTTCATGCCATGGGACATTTAATAAAAGCGGGCTTTTCCGCACAAACAAACGTACGTGTGTCATTAGTATGAGGTTAAAAACAAGATTTTAACTGTGTTGGGCTCGGGTTGGGCTCGGACAGAAAAATGCCCCCCAAACCGCACTCTAGGCGCATGAATATGGAGCGTCTACCCCAGTTCATGCAAATGTAAAATTTCAAGCCAAAAGGAATACTTGGAATTGATGGTGGTGGTAAATATTCATGAAAAAGGACCAGTTTGTGAACGGGCAACACAGATTTTGATAATGAACAACTAAACCCATTACACGCTGGACCTTTAATTCACAAGTGTCAGGAATTAGCCATCAACTTTTTCAGCCTTAATCCACGTCAGTGCAGAAACATCTGTTTCTGGATCCCAGTGTCATACTACATACAGTATAAATTGTAAACCATATGTAATAATATTCTGCAGTTGCTGTTAGTATACAAATCAATGTTCTTTACTGTTTGGCACATTTGTAATATGTGCAGGGATCAACATGAATCAAACTATGACTTCGGAATGCCACCGTCATTTAAACGTAAAAGATGAAGCGAAATCAGGGAAGAAGAAAAACAGAACTAGGCCAACACAAGCTCCTGTTACTAGCCTTTTCCAGAGCTTTTAGCCCTACCACATGATCTTCATAAGGAGATGGACTTTGTACCCAATGCCTGGAAAAACTAACGGCATTCCCGTCAACCTTGTCTGTACCTAACACGTTAAACTAAGATGATGTAAATAGTAAACATTAAACCTGCTAAACGCCAGTATGTTAGTATTTTCATTGTGGTGTAGCAGCCGTGGTGTAGCGTTAGCATTTAGCCCAAAGCACTGCTGTACCTATAAGTACAGCCTCACAGAGCCACTAGCATGGCTGTACACTCTTTGTCTTTTTTTCTTTCAGTTTACTCACTTGTGTGATCACACTAGTCAAAACCAGCTATTCGTTAGCATGCGGCACAGAACTGGGCGCAGCTTAACAGTCCATGTCCGTAATAAGCTCAAGTGGATCTTTGGCAGTGAAGATAATAGTGTGTGTGCACGATAAAGAGCTTGTCCATCCTGCAGATTTACATGTAAAGCACTTTTTTTTTTTTTTAACTTGGTTGCCAGAGTCTCTAACAAGGAAACCAAAGATCTTAGTTTAGTTTTATTTTTTTTAAACCCTTTAGGAGCTCAGAATGGTACAACTGTTATACTGTTTCCACAAGTGGCACAAGGTTAAGTTTTCCCCTCACACTCCTGCCCTGCCCAGTTTAAAATGTACTTTAAGAGTGCCAGTGAATGGAGTGTGTGCCAATGAATGCCAGTTGCACAACACACACACACACACACACACACACACACACACACACACACACAGCCTCACCCAATCTAACTCCAACCCATTCATTCACCAGCTGGCACTGATATTGTCATTTGCAGAGACAACATTAAACTCACACAGACTTTCAACGCAAACAATAACTTCTTAGGACTAAACTCATGCCAGCGTGCACACACACACACACACACACATGCTCACACACTACCACCCAACACACATGGCAGTAACGGCATGAAAGACAATCCCCTTGAGAAACGGAGTATTCTGCGGCAAAAGCTTGTGGAGGGAAATCGCATTAAGCGACGTGTGAAACCTCCGTAGAAAAGAAGATAAATTGAATGCAGCTAAGATTTCCTATTATGTCCCTTAATGTTTGAGGGGTGGTGGAGGGGGGCTGTAAAGGCTTGACATCAGAGGCTGGGCTGTCCCAGAAAGAGGCGGCTTTTTGGTAAAGAAAGGAATTTGTCACTCAAGCTCCTAAACTCTTAAATCTCCTCTAATACGGTACAATCAGCAGCCTCTAATGTTCACAGACCGGGTTTCCCTCTCTGCTCAGACTTCAGGCTCTGCTCCGATTTTACGCCTCCTCTCTGAAGAGGAAAAACAATCTGTGTGTGTGTGTGTGTGTGTGTGTGTGTGTGTGTGTGTGTTTTTTTATACTGTATGTGTGCTGATGGGGGTCTGTATACCTCCACCCTCTCTCCTCTCTTCCCATAGTGGTAGTGTTTTGGCTAGTGTCTCTTAAAGCCTTTTGATGTCTCTGGTGTTATCTGGGTGTCAGCTGTGGTGAGGATGGTCAAGGTGGGAGAACATCACTCTCTCACACACACACACACACACACACTCTCTGTGTCAGATGGTTGCTGCGTGGACAACTGGAGTCGTTAAATGAAGTCATACGTTATGTTTTCCCTCTGTTTGAAGTGCGTGTCCTTGCACTCACACTTCCTCCACTCTTGCATACAACACTGTATGGGCTCATGACAGGCCGGCCAGCCTGCCTCTGGATGTGTGTGTGTGTGTGTGTGTGTGTGTGTGTGTGTGTGTGTGTGTGTGTGTGTGTGTGTGTGTGTGTGTGTGTGTGTGTGTGTGTGTGTGTGTGTGTGTGTGTGTGTGTGTGTGTGTGTGTGTGTGTGTGTGTGTGTGTGGAAGCATTGTGGCAACAGAGGACTATTTGTACGAGACTACAAATAGCAAGAATGCTAAAATAAAAAAACTGTTTATTTTGTCAACATGAACATCTTATTCACGTATGCAGGCAGTCCATTCATCCATCCATTCATTAACACGTAAACAGGAAGTTAAAGGCAACATTTGCGCTTACTGCGTGCGCACAGCGCGTACTGGTGCAACGTGCAGAACCGTTTTCATACACACCCTGATCGTGGTTTAGTTACATGAGTTATAGTTTTGTTTCCCAGAAGGCAGTCCAAGCCCAGAGAAGACACACATGCGCGCACACACACTCACACACACTAAGTTTGGATCATACTGTCAGCCCTGCATCATTTAAACACACGCACCAACAGTTACAGACCTACACCACACAAGGGTATTGGAGGAAATCAGGTGGGAAATTGTCTACATACAGGTGCTCAGTAATCAGATATTCGTCTGCCATATTTTTGACCAAACCTGGAATATTGATTACATATTTGATAATGCTGCAGTCTTTTCCCCTCTTGTTTTGGGGCTCGTGTCGCAGTGACAGACACATACACATTTTTTCCTGCATCTGAATTTTACAAAAGTGTACTGTTGAGTTGTGGAAACTGAGTTATTTAGAATTATTTATTTCAGTTTTAGTCAGACCTTGGATTTTATTATTTTGGATACAGGGACACACCACTCTGGGTAATGGTTTTTCCTTTCATGCCACCGCATCACACGGTACTCCGTGGGTTGGGTCAGGTCTACTTCCTCATGCACAATCCACTCTTGTAGAAACCCAATTAGAAACCAGATTGGGGAAAAACAAACCACAGACCTCAAATTACAAAACATTACATTATTAACTTTGAATAAATGATCAAATAATGAGGGTTTAGTTAATATACAATGGATAACTTCCACCCTTTCTCAACTGCATAAATACTATTACCTCTGAAACACACATTTCTCAAGACAAAACCTAAAACCATCATCATATGTGCATTTACAAAGGCTCCAACAGTCAGGTTTAACACCTCAGATTCAGTTTCCTAGCATCCGATTTACACATTTCTGAAGTCTTTGCTACATTTCTTGAGTTGTAATGATGCAAACTGATTTCGTAAATCCCTAGTTTGAAACAAGCTAGTGGTTGCTATGAACTTACAAAGGACTTGACGCGCAAACTTGACAACAAAGTGATGGTGTTACAAACCGCTGGAGCAACCCAGTCCCCAACGTGACCTCATGACTTCGCGTAAACATACACGCCACTTTCCTGAAGCCAAGTGGCGTGTTATCTGTACACATTGAGGTATCCGCGTGTACGTCTACGCCGTATACAGTGGACGACAGTCTGCGACGTCACAGCGTAAACGTACACGCCACGTGGTGCTTTCTAAAGCCACGTGGCGTGACATCACGAGGATACGCATTATCGCAAGGCTACGGTTGGGTTTAGGAACGTCCTACGCGGGTTGGGTTTAGGAGAAAGAAGAACCGGTTGGGTTTAGGAAAACAACAAACGTGGAAAGGAAACATCACACACGGAACACAAAGTCACACGGATTTTTGGCCTTTCATACTACTCGCTATGGCGTCAATTCACACGCAATCGCAAGGTAATGTAAGTCAATGGAGGCCAAAGGGCGTTGATAAACACGCTAAAAAACGAGCATGCGATTGATTTGATAACACGCCAATAATGGCATAAAAGTTGGCGTGTCATACATACGCCACTTCATGAGATCAGTCTGCAGGTCTGCGCTCTGCGTCTTCCTCTCAGCAAATCTTTTGAGATCTTTCGATGTTTTTTTTTTGTTGTATTTTTTCCTGACCTTTTACCCCATTCTGAGCTTTGAGCATATCCTCAGATCCCAGCGCCGGGGTCATTCCAAAGCTGAACTTAAGACTAAAGGTGAAGTCGAACCACTGCTCAGCTGACACAGTAATGACACGGCATCGGCAACAGACGTCGAGTCAGTTGGTTAAGGGCGGGAAAATCTGACGCGGTCACGACACAAGCACCCAAAGCTGTTTTGGGATTTGGACGAACACCATTTAAGATCTTTGAACGTGCTTGTTTTATTGTTCCTTTCATTTTCCAGGTGCGTCTTTGCTGGTTTATCAGTGGGTTTTTTTGCCCCCAAAGGCACTGGTTAGGATTAGGGTCAAGGTTAGGGTTAGGTGCCTTGAAGGCAGCGGTCACAGCACTGCCTGGAAAGAGCAGTTGGGGGCAAAAAACACCACCAAGTTCTTTGCTGTGTGACTGTAAACTATTTCTGTGGGTCTTGAATGTCTTCAACCCGGTTCGCAGACTGTGTTTAACCGCGTGGCCTCTCCTGTCCTCAGATGTCTCCGGTGTGTCAGTGTGTCCTCCGGTTGCCCTGGACTCAGGCGTGGAGCTCCTGTGTCGGCTCTTTGAGCTGTGGGGGCAGGTACCGACGGGTGTCCTCACTCTGACCGAGTGGCTGCTGGGAGATGAAGAAGCCTACGATGACGCGGTTCCAGACGAGGCTTCCAGTCTGGTGAGGAAGCACACACATAACTACAGAGGAAGAAGAAAAAGAAAAAAAAGAGCTATCTGACTGTAGATGTACATGTTGATGATTTCCGTGAAGTGAAACTGACGACAGATGACCACGATGACTATCGCGGTTTCGTTTTCTATCACTACAACAGAGATTGTTCGTTTACTTCCAAATGTGGGACAAATATCAAAGAATAGACTGTAGAAGCACTACTTAAGGCACTTAAGTGATTCGGGTTGGTTTAACACGTGTGTAAAGCGTGGAATCCCAGGGACAGATGGCACTATATATTTTTTTTTTTTTGTATGTCCCTTGCCCTTGTTTTGTTCTGCTCACAGTAGTAGTCAAAATAGCTGTAGAGTGCTTTGAGTCCCCAAGGTTTCTGCTCTCCAGCCACACTTTGTTTAGCTGCCTGTTTAGTTTTGGTTCCTGTTCGGTTGGTTGGTTGGTTCTTTCTATGAAAGACTTTGAAGATGCCCTGGGAAATAGCTGAGAGGCATTGTAAGACATAACTTTGAGCAAAGTAACTCACGGCGTCTTGTGGCTGACTGCCTAACGATGTTCGGCTGTAAAGGCCAAGAGTCTGTATTCTTGAAGCTGCACTAGTGATTATTTTTAGGCCGGTTACACACTGCACGCGTCTCGCGAGAGTGGCGTTTCTGTTGCGTCTCAGCTGCGTGTCAGCTGCGTGGATTTTTCTGTGTCCTACACACCAGAAGCGTGTCTGTTGCGGCGCTGCTCCCACTGCTAGGTACAGGGAGGGCTGATCTCGGGACATAATGCCGACAGATTCAAACTCTGAAAAATGGGTAAGTGGGCTGTCTGTGTAGCTGTAAAGAGACTATACAGCCTATCTGATGTTGGACCGTCACTCACGTTGTTATCGTAGCCTATCCTACTACCCTTTATAGCCTACTGATTTGATTAAAGCAAGACAACATCGGCAGTATTGACTGCAATATATGTTACAGAATATTTCGTTCTGAATGACCAGTGCAACATTTGAAAATATTTTCTCTGAAATTTTGTATTACATTTATATCTACATTGATGTCAAAACCTGGACTTTCAAACTTCAAGATGTCATTTATTAATATGCATTCTGGTCTAAATGACATATAAACATATTTTCCTATTCTATTTTGCCTGGAAACGCTTCCAACACGCTCGCGTCTCGCGTGAAAAATTGGCGTCGGTTTTATTTCTAGCAGGCACGCGTCTCAGGCGCGTCTCGAGCCGCGCCTGAGACACGCGTCTCACGCCGGCAGTGTGTAAGCAATAGCCTGTTAACATGGGAGCCGAAATATAAACTGACACGCCACGCGGCTGACACGCTCGCGCGACGCGTGCAGTGTGTAACCGGCCTTACACTGCGGGTCAAATGATGATGCGTATTGCGCTGTCTCATAGTGACGGCAAGTTTACGGCAACTTTACGGCTGTGTCGGTGCCATGGAGTTAGACCAATAACCACATATTTCATTGGTTCATAAAAGTTACCCGAATTCACATATATGTAGGATATTACTACTAGGGCTGCTCCCTCTTAGCCGATTAGTCGACTAATTGGTCGTTTTGGTCTTAGTCAACTTAGATTTCTTTAGTCGATTAGTCATGTTTTATACTTTTTTTCATGCTGAATGACTAATTTCCAAGAAATGTACGAGCACATCTCTGGTAAACACAAGAATTAAAGTGGTGCTTTTGCAGGACACTTTGCGGATAAACTCTGATTTACAGATCTGTCGATTAAATCAACTAATCGATTAGTCAATACAATTGAATGAGTGTTAGTCGACTAAGAATTTCTTCAATCAAGCACAGCCCTAATTAGTACAGACATTCTTGTAATCGTACATCTCAACGCCTGCTGTATTAGCCATGTGTTTACTACGTGTTTATCTGCATATAGAGCGGGGAAGTGATATCCGAGCATGCCGGGAAGCGTTCTAATGCCAGGTTGTGAACAGACATACTTGGATCCGTCCACTTGTGATCAGATCACCCAAGACGCATGCTAATGCTAGGTCTAAACAGGGCCAATGTGGCTCTGTATCTGTTAGATGTGTAACTGTAACGGTTCATCATATCAACTTCAGGTAACACTTTCCTTGAAGGTGTCTACATAAGAGTGACATGACACTGTCATGAACACATGACACGTGTTCATGACAGTGTCATGTCACTCTTATGTAGACACCTTCAAGGAAAGTGTAACCCAACTTTATAACTGTTGTGTTTTCCCCTAAGTGGCCCAAAACAAATCCACAAATAACACTGACTTACATCAACATGTCAGTAACCAGACTCCCATTTTGCCCGTCGACCAGAACGAAGAGGACTTCCTGTTCGAGAAGGGGGATCTGAACCTTTGGGCCGAGCCGGTCCAGTGGGCGAAGCTGCTCCACAGACATGTCGGCTCCCTCGCCGTGACCTTTAAGCAGACCCAGGCCCCAGGAAGCGCAGTCCACCAAATCCATACGCTGTCGACTCGGGCCCGAGCCGAGGCCCTGGGCTCCCAGCAGGCCCTGGACTCCCTCCCTGGCCTGCCCCAGTTCTCTTTCACCGCGCAGCACACCCGCCTGCTGCTGCGGCACCAGAGGGCCACTCTGGCTCTAGATGTGCTGGAGAGGCTGAGGTAGAGAAGTTAGCAGTGTTTGCCTCTAATAGCACCCTTTTTATTAGGAAAGACATTTGTTAAAAGTCAGGGTTTGTAATATTGAAATAAAGGAGAAGTTATCAGGTAGATGCTTCAATGAACCAACGCATGAGACCACAGACTGGCTTTGTGGTCATGTCTTTTTATTATCACATCAAGGGAATGAAGGAAACATTGGATTGTTGTTTTTTTTACTCTGTACTTGTCTCTTATTTTGTCTTTCAAATGTTGCCCTCATTGATTACCAGATGTGTTTTTTTAATTTTTATGATTACTGTTCCTTGGTGTCTTTTTAATAAAAAGAATTTTGTCTGAAATCACTGCATTTTTTTTTTTGTCCAATGACCTATTATTCCTAAAAGGAAAAACGTTGACCGTCTAACTCCTTTAATGTTAAAGGAGGCATGGCATGAAAATTTCACTTAATTAGGTTTTGTTTTTTAAAATTAATATAGCCTGCCTATGGTCCCCCGGTGGTTAGAAATGGTGATAGGTGTAAACCGAGCCCTGGGTATCCTGCTCTGCCTTTGAGAAAATGAAAGCTCAGATGGGCCGATCTGGAATCTTCTCCTTATGAGGTCATAAGGGGAAAGGTTATCTCCCCTTTCTCTGCTTTGCCCACCCAGAGAATTTGGCCCGCCCATGAGAGAGAGAGAGAGACATCATGGCTTTCAAAGGAGCAAAGTGGCAGTTGGTCAAGGCCACACCCCACCCTCCACCTTGCCCCCCCCCCCCCCTCCTCAATAGCATTTAAAGCTACATACACAGAAATGGCACATCCTAAGGAAAGCTCATTGTGGGACTGGCTCTAGTGGCTGTAATTCTGCACCAAGGCTGAATTTCGGGGGAAAGAGACTTCAGATACAGTATTAGGGGACCACTAAGGCCTATATACTATACTAAAAGCCTCCAAAGAGCACCATGTCATGGGACCTTTAATAAGTGTGTAAAGAGATAGTAGAGAGAAAACCTAGACAGTAACAATAATAATATGAACACCGTGTGAATATGTGCGCAGAAGCCATAACAACAGCTCAGCCCGAGCTCGTTTAAAACAACACTTGTTCTCCTATCAGCGCGGAACGTGTGACTCGACAGACCTGACCGGTGTCAGCGTTGAGTACACGGAGCGCTGGGCCTTCTCCCAGCCTTCCTGCAGGGATTTAAGGTTCGGAACAAACCGACTCGGAGCCTAAAACTTACTTCACTAACACGAACTTCAATGGTGCGATTGTGCAGCGAGACGAGCTTTACGACTGAGTGTTTTTCTCTGACACGTCACCAAAGATGTATTTCAGTATACGCTTCGACTTCTACTGTATGTTTATACGAGGTGTTATTTTCCTGTGATATTTAATTTACTGCAGGATTCTTCCCATTGGACTGTGTTTTTATGCTTCCCTCTACTTTTCCTGGTTATGTAATTAGGAGGACGGCACAATGGACTACTGTCCTCTCTGTGTGTGTGTGTGTGTGTGTGTGTGTGTGTGTGTGTGTGTGTGTGTGTGTGTGTGTGTGTGTGCGCGCCTGCCTCTCACACAGCTTGGACCCTTCTCCCTCCGTGCTAGCCATGTTCCCTGTTACAGTAAAACTGATGTAATGTTTTGGAACAGCTCTCCACCCCCCCCTCCTCCCCCCAATAAAAAAACACAGTCGTGTGATGGGGACAAGCGGTTTCTGCGGACGAGGACATGTTCAAGGGATTTCTCTGGAGCCTCGTCGTGTCCGTCCTTCACATTTAGCTATTTATCACAACTTGCAAAAGCGCAAATAGTCCTGGGGCAGCCCTCAGCCTAATTTTAGGGTTGGTAGTAGTAGATTCCATGCAGTTATGTCACTTGTTTTTCGCCCGTTGCTATTTTCCCTTCTTTTTTTCTTCTTTTTTTTTTTTTTAACCTTCCTCCCGGCTTCTTTAACCAAACCATTCAGCACTTATGAGAATATTGAATCATGTCACAGAAAGAAAAATCATTTTTGTGACCACTTTGCCAATTATGATCCCATGTGGAAAAGACTTAATGGTTACCAGTGTCGCAGAAACCGGCAATTTCTGGTGATATGTGTTGCACTACGTTTTTTTTTTTTTACACCCTCCTGACCAAAATCTCTGTGTTATGGAGCCCTGACATAAAGAGTCCTGATATAGAGTCCCGTCCTCTGCTGCCAACACTGCAATCTTTCCACTGTGGTATTTTTTAAAACTTGACATAACTCCAAGTGCAAAGTAGAGTAGTTTGACATTTTCAAGTGAACATTCTGCCATGCTGAGAAGGTTACATCATGCTGAGACAGGGGCAGCTTATTGCAACCGCACTGCACTCTTTGGCTTTACAAAAAAATATAGAGTGATTAGAGTGGCCACTGGGTGGCTAAATGTTGATGCTTCTCTGTGTCTGGAGCTCTGCTGTATCCTCTCTTTGAAAAGAGGAGACATAAAAGACCATGTTTGTCTATGATAAAAGTGGGCTATTAATGACTAAATGGGCCTTGACTGTACCTTGAAATCTTGTTCCAGCTCTGCTCAGCAGGTGGCGCCCCCAGTCCTTCCCCAGTCAATTCTCATTTTTGCTCTCATGGGGGCAGTGTTGCTCTGCCGGACCACATGAAACCAACATTCCTGCAGTCTGGACTGAGATTGGGAAAAACAAGTTAGGGAGGAATTTAAGACTGGCTTAAAAATGATTTAACCAAAGTCAATCCATTTGTGTGCTTAGAATGACTCAACATCTTGTGCTTTTAGGAGTCATTTCTAATTGTTAAGTCAAAGTCGACATTTTATAGTTTTAGTGATGAGAGACAATATGTGTACCCCGTGGGAGTAGGCCCACAGTAGGCATTGACTTGTCAATTTTCCATGTGTAGTAGAGTGGAATGGGCTGCTGTTGCACTGTGGAAGTCGATTACGCAACCAGTGGATTCTAAAAATTGTACTGCACTCTGCCTGGACTCTTCTCTCTCCGCTCATACTTGTGGTCTCACCCCATCCACAGGGAGAGAGAGAGAGGGAGAGGCAGAGTTTCCGTCCATTACAAATAGGCCCTACATGTCAGCTTCCAAAGTGTGGTAGGTCGTTGGTTCAAATCCCCCCCCCCCCCCCAAAAAAGGACTTGGGGAGTTAGGGGTGTCTGAGGAACCATTTCCCTTTCATTTAAATTCAGTCATGGAAGTTTTGAGCAAGGCAGCCCCCCCACACACACAAACACCCCCCAGCACGCTGCTTCATTAGAGGACTCAGGTGCGAATGGGCCTATGGTTAATTTGCTGGAGAACAGCTTGCATGCATGGACGTCCCTTGATAGTGCTGCATTCTTTCTCAGCGAGAGTAAACCAAAAAAGCAAAACCAACTTCCACAAAATTGGTTGTGTGATTAAAAGAAGAAGAAGAAAAGAAAAGAAAAAAAAAAGTTTTAGAGGGGGGTGTGAGGAGGAGGGGGGTTAGTGCTGGGGTTGGATTTCAAGGCGTGGTGTTAAAGAATAGGCGGCCAACCGGTGAATGGAAGTTTTTTTCGGAGAGGAGGGGAGGAGGCGGCTCCTCGCAAAACTTTGCACCGACTTCAGTTCGCCCCTCCCCGGCCGCCGCCACGCATTTATACCCATGCAAAAAGGCTAGAGCTCACAGTGAAGCACTCTGGCTCAGCGCTTCTCGAGGGGAGGACATAAAACTACAACTCAACAATACAAACCTATCCCCTCTTTCTTTTTTTCCCCCCTCTCTCTTTCTTCTACGGACTTAAACTGCACATAAACTTTTAAAGTAACTTTTCCACAACCAAAACCAGTCGTGGCACAAACTAACGTTTCCGCACGTCGCGTTCTGGGATCCTGCTCGGTCCTCCATGAAAGAGGGAGTGCGGCAGCAAACTTGGGGAAAAGAGATGTCTGCGACTGTCTTGTCTGCGTTCTACGACATGGACATGCTTTACAAGGTAAACGTTTGATAATCTGTGGAGTTGTTGTGTTTGCAACCGGGGCGAAGCACTTTGACGTAACGATGGCCGAGTTTAGCGTGCTTCAACTTCAGTGGAGTTAGCATTATGTGTTCAGCTGCAACAAGTTGCAGGCAAACAAAGTCTTAAACATGCCATGTGGTCAAAAATAGTCACATAATTAGTGCTTGAAGTGCATTGACATTGATCGTTCTTTCCTTTTCCTTCAGCAGGATAAAAGCATGAACATGAACGCCCTCCACATCAACAGCATTCTGGACAAGAAAGCGGTGGGGGCTCCGGTCACGACTCCGGGCTCCAGTGGCCCCTTCACACCGGGATTTTTCCGCAGAAACTCAACCAGCAACGTGGAGGCGATGAACAACGGCAACAAATACTCGATGGGCTCCTACAGCAGCCTGAAGGAGAACACACCGAGCAGCAGCAGCAACAACAGCAGCAGCGCCACGGCCCTTATGAACAAGGAGAACAAGTTTCGCGACCGCGCTTACAGCGACAACGGAGACCGGGGCGTGCTGCAGCAGAAGCCCGGCTCTCAGATTAACTCCACCCGCTACAAGACCGAGCTGTGCCGGCCCTTCGAGGAGAACGGGTCGTGCAAGTATGGGGAGAAATGTCAGTTTGCTCACGGCTACCACGAGTTGAGGAGCTTGTCCCGCCACCCTAAATACAAAACTGAGCCGTGCCGCACCTTCCACACCATCGGTTTCTGCCCCTACGGTCCCCGGTGTCACTTTATCCACAACGCCGACGAGCGCCGGCCCGCTCCGGCCGCCAACGCTAACATGCAGGCAGGGGAGTCCAGGACGGCTCGCGAGCTGTGCGGGTACGGCCAGAGGGATGTCATGCAGCAGCAGCAGCTCGGCTACACCCAGAGGGACAGACCAAAGCTTCACCACAGTCTCAGCTTCTCCGGCTTCTCCAGCCACCACGAACTCGAGTCTCCCCTGCTCGACAGTCCCATGTCCCGGACCCCACCACCACCCAACACCGCTTCGTCCTGTACCTCCACCTCCAGCTTCTACGACGATGTGCTTTCTCCCAACTCCATGTCCTGCATCAACAGTGCCTTCTGTTTCCCCGGACAGGACTTAAAAGCCTTACTTGCTCCCCTGGCTGTGCACACCCCCAGCGGCTACACCAACAACCACTCCACCGGTGCCTACTACGGGAACATGCAGAGCAGCGTGTGCCCGCCCTCCCCTCCGACCTACAACATGAGCCACTTGCAGGCGCTGCGCCGCCTCAGCGAGTCACCGGTGTTCGAGCCACCTCCCAGCCCGCCGGACTCTCTCTCTGACCGCGAGAGCTATGCGAGCGGGTCCCTCAGCTCTTCCGGGAGCCTCAGCGGCTCCGAGTCCCCGAGTCTGGACGCAGGAAGACGTTTGCCAATCTTCAGCAGGCTGTCGATTTCAGATGACTAATCATGTTTTGTTTTCATATGGATTTATGGACTGGTAAGGCAGGGTGGTTAAGGAGCCAGGCCAGGGGGTGTCAGTG
Source organism: Perca schrenkii (assembly GCA_025617405.1). NCBI lineage: Eukaryota > Metazoa > Chordata > Actinopteri > Perciformes > Percidae > Perca > Perca schrenkii. The sequence continues at coordinate 25,080,193 of CM046803.1, read as the reverse complement.
AGTAAGGTAGACTGTCCTTCAAGCAGAGGATCCTGGTTTAGCCCCCTCACCCCCTCCCCCCAGCCCTCTACCCCATTTCAGCAACAACCACCCTGCCGAAGTGCCTTCGAGTAAGACATTGAATCCCTACCAGCTCCAGTGGTGCTGACCCTGCTCTGACCTCCCTGGAGGGGGGCAAGAGAAGATTTCACCCACACAGGGATCAATAAAGCTTCAAACAGTTTAAAAAGTGTCCTTGACCTGGCATTAATTTAGTATTTTTTTTTCCCTTGTATGTAATATAGCTGTATTAAAACTTAAGATAGCAAACAGAAGGCATTCCATCAGTGCCTTGCCCGAGGGCCCATGGCAGCCCCCTCTCCCTTTTGCTCTATCAGACAAGCCACACTTTTCCTAGGATTAGATGTGTGGGTAACATGACTTGACAAGAAGAAGAGACTCTAAGCAGTTTTCAGATTTCCTCCCATCCTGCCAAGAATATGCCTTGACTCAAAGTAACTTTTTTTTTTTCTTTATCAAAGTGTGTGTGTGGTTTTTTTTCTCTCTGAAAGCTTCAACTTCCATTCCAGATTTGTCTTCTCCCAGCGCCACCCAGTGGTTCGTTTGGTTAGTCTAGTTTGTTGCTTGGATAAAAAGCGCTCTTGAGTTGGGTTTGTTTGGGGAAATCACTGCTGATGGTTGAATATATATTTTTTTAGCTTCCTTTTTTTTTTTGAGTGATTTGCATAGCTGTGCATAACTGGCTATGGACTATTTAACTTATTTATTATCTTGTGAAAAAAGTATAGGCTACATTGGTAATTTGTGTCCATACTGTATTTATCAAGTATGATGAAGCAATAGATCTATATTCTTTTATGTTTAAATTATGATCGCCATTATTAATCTGCATAAAGTGGAGTGTATGTTCTTTTCACAGTAATATATATATTTTGTTTTTTTTTCTCCTTGTTTGTAACTTCACTTGGTTATTTTTATTGTAAATGAGTAAAAAAAAAAGAAAAAAAACTTAATTTAAGAGAACGTATGTGATATTTATTTCATTAATTTTGTTTCTTTGTTTACGTTTATTAAAAAAAGGTTTGCGTGATTGCTGTTTGCTCCCGAGGTTGTGTCAGTGCTGTAGAAGGCTTTTCTTTTTTTCTTTTTTTTTTGGAGGATCCCTATTTAGGTGTTTCTGTAGAATGTATAAACAATGTGGTTGTACAGACCGTCCAAACCTTACTTCTTTTGTTGATCTAGATCAGACTTCAGTGACAAAGAACCCAAGTCAATAAATTAACCAAAAAAGTATTTCTGTTTTCTCTCTGTTTGCACGAGGTCACACTGTGATTCCAGCCACGTGCTAAAGAATGTAGCAATCCCTTGTGCCCCAGTATTATTGTGTAGTGCCTATGGGGTTCAATCTTTTGACATGCCTTAAAATTAACCAAATAAAGTATTTTTCAATGGCATCTTTTATACACATTGTTGAACTGAATGTAGTGTTGGATTCTGAAATTTTTTTAAAAATTTTTTTTAAAGGTTGTTACCACTCAGACACTCTGATTAAAATCAACAACCGTAATCTTTCTAAATCCCCATTCCTCTTTATTTTTTTATTTTTTATTTTTTTTTATATATATATATATATTGAAATCTAGTCTGAGTTGAGTTTGCTGGAGAGGGAAGTGGATGAACCTGTTTGGTTTGTACATAGTAGGTACAGGGGGATGCGCACTATGTACTTTTGACTACTTTATCAGAAGTAAAGCTTTTTGAATGTAACAAAAAAAAAAGAAAACTGACAAAAAGACAACAATAGTTGTAATATTTTTTTTGGGGGGGGAGTCAGTTCACTACAAATTGAGTGTGAGACTGTTAAGTTTGTACTGTACAATTTTTGTAGTTCTCCCAATAAAAATCATCTTGGAAAAAAAAAGCTCCACACTGCCGAGCTGTGATTTCTTTGCATTTGAATGGAATGATGCAACAGGACATGGGGATAGACATGAAGTAGAGCCCCAGATGCCTTGTGCTACCACTTTCCGTGGGACACTCAGGCGGGGGGGGGGCTTCTCCTTAGTATACAGTAAAAAGCTCTGACCTGTTAGTTTCCAGAGAAAGGCATGTCCCTGAATCCCATCTCCTGTCAAACAAAAAGGGTTGATAAACTGATCTGTAGGTGGGCTCTGGTACAGAAACAATCAGATTCTGCTCATTATGAACATGAAAAGGCAACACCACAAAAAAAGAGAAAAAAGCCCTGAATAAACTGTATGTAATATTACATAATCTGTAATGTTCTGTTATAAACAGAGGCCGATGAGCGATATGTCTGCACCACCTGGGGAATGAAGTCTGGAATTTTAAAATGGAAAATGTTTAGGAGCCCAGATCCTCAGGAAAGCCCGTCGAATGTGTCGGGGACTCAGTGTGTCTGGATCCTTGCCATCAGGATAAGATTTTAATCTTTTAATACACTGTGTGTTATGATCCTTTTTTCCCCTGATATAACGTACACTGGCACTCACCAAACATCCCTCGTTCCTTAGAGAGCAGCCACCTGAAGTATATATGAAGATTAACCAGTGGTGGAAGACAAAATCTGATCCTTTAATTTATTAAAAACCCCTACACTATACTAGAATGTAAAATATGAGTCATGCATTCAAAATCTTGCCTATATAAGTAAAAGTACATCAGTATCATTAGCTAAATGTAATTAAAGTATCACAAGCAAAAGTATTTGACCGATATAAGTACGTTATATTAGATTGGTAACACAGAGGTGTTTTATTGTTGTAGCTGGTCAAGGTAAAGCTACATTGATCTTCTTTATATAAAGTTAGGTAGTTTAGTCCAATGGTTCCCAATGTAAGATGATTAACAGGGGAGGAAAAAAGAAAGCAACAATTTATGTTTACACAAGCTTGTATTGTATTTTCTGGACTTTTTGTGCGTGAACTATTAGATATTTTGACCTTTGTGGGCATCAAATGGTTATTTGAAGGATACTATCTGATGTCTCTTTGGTGGATCTGCATACAACTCGTGGCAAAGCGTTTGGAATCCTTAAGGTTACATTTTAAACAACGTTTGTAAGTTTATCATGTATGTTTTTAACGTCAAGTCCTAATTTGAAAAGTCAAACTGCTGCTGTCACTATATGTAATGGAGTAAAAAGTACAATATTTTCATGTACTATACAGTAATTCCTCTATTATGCGACAGAAAGTCGCGTGGTTATGACACAATCGTTAGCCTATTTTTATAAAAACGTCTGCTACGGAGCCATAACGTGAGGTACAAGGTAATGGAGCCTTTTATACATTGTCGTGTTTCTTTAGAAATAAACAACGGACAAATAGAGTCTTTAAACGCTTCAGATGTAAAGTTATTCGCTCTCAAAGTGGCGCCAAAATGAATGGCAGTCAATGGGATGGTAACAGCAGGTGAGTGCTTGTTAGCATCAAAATGGCGCCATAAGAGCTACGGGTTGTTGACAGACACTTACCCCCTTGGTGTAAACAGGAAGCAGGTTGTCTAACGGTTGAAAACCATGGATGTACAGTATAAGGTCAAAAATACAGAAAATACTTTGGGGACAAGAACAACAATAGAGAAAATTAAGACCAGGAATGTATTAGCTTGGACCAACGACGAGGTGGAACTGTTAATGAACGGTATGTAAGCCCAACCTTACCTAACCGATACGTTTGACTGATCTTCGTTTCCAGATGTCTTTTTGTGCCCGAAGCCTGAGATGAAGGAGTGTATGGGGAACACTAAAAGCCTGTGTTGTAGGTTTACAGCTGGATTAATTGCTCACCGGCGGCATGACAAATCAATGAGATTCAACACCATCCGAATGATCCCGTATATGCGGCTTCACTAATTAACCTCTCACAGTAATCCATCAGATAGCTGTTATCGAGAGCGATATCTCTGTGCATTGTCAGGTCAGACAGGCCGAGATGGATGTATCAGTCTGGGAACTGAACACCAGACATTTAACCCATAACTGATTAACTCTGTAGCTGTAAATGTCTATCTACTATCAGTCCCTTGAGCTGGTACAGCTGGGACGGAGGTGCTGCCTGTAGCAGGGCAACAACACAGCCATCCCCTCTGCCCTGACTTGTGTGTCTTATTCAGTCACGTCTAGACCAAATAAAAGCTCTGGCCTACATGTTAGTGTTGTTGTGTGATTTCCAGGGGGGGGCCTTTCAAAGAGGAACTCTTTTTTGCAGGCCTTTCTGCGAAGTTATCAGTGGTAGCAAAGGCATTAAGAAAATAAAAGGCCCAGGAGTCATGGAGTGCCTGGAGTTCACGCCAAGATAAGGCAGGCTGATAAGGGCCCGGCAAATATTTACTGTGTCCTCAGGGTTTCATAATGAAGTGTTTATCAGAGCAGAGCCAAAGTGCTTCACAATGCGCCAGGCCCTGCCAAGTAGGATCCATGTACCTGTGACTCAGTGTGTGTGTGTGGGGGGGAACATGAGTGAGTGTGGCGCGGCGTGTCAATCAACAAAACGGACATAATGTATTAAATGTTTAACGTTCATATGTCGATAAAAGACATGTCTATACACTTTATCAATATAAGGATGTGTATGTAGTGGTGTCCGTGTGTGTGTGTGTATGTGTGTGTGTGTGTGTGTGCACACAGGGGTCTCGCTGGTTAATGGATCTCGAGCTCCTACAATGAGAGGAAACACTCTCTGACTTGTGATTAGGGCAGGAAGAGTCCCACTTCCCGGCCACCACCCATTTCCACCTCTTCTTCGTCCTGCTGTTTTTCCTCCTCCTTCAGCTTCCCTTCTCCTCTGTAGTGGCGGCTTCTAGAAGTTACTATTTGTGTTCCATTGCTGCACTGGGAAGCTCGGCTCGTCCTGGTATTGTTTTGGCACGCTAAGCCCAGACCCGGGGTCAAGTAGTAATAGCACATGCTTTTTTGACTTTGCTTTAGCCTACATGGGTGCCAGATGGGTGGCGTTTTGCCAAATAGAGCGCCGGTTGTTAATCATTTTTGTGTCACAAACCACCCAATTAAAGATAAGGCCCCAGGCTTTGTTTGTATTGATTGAGTAATGATGTAGAAGAATACTGAGATTTAAGGGAAATCTGCCTATTTTTAATTAGGTATAATTGCTACTTATTAATTAAAGTGTAGACAATTTATCATTTTTAGCAAGGAACTAAAGACCCCTCCTGTTTCCAGGGCCCTGAGCCACTGGTGTCAAAAATCACTGAAAAGTCCCGTCTGTAAGCTTATCTGTGATTCACAACTTTATGTGACACTGTTCGGGCTTCACGATAAAACACTGTGTGTGAGTGTGTGTGTATGTGTTTTGCCACCCAACTGACACTACTTCAAGGTTCAAACAAGCATGTACAGCTGTTAGACATTCTGGCAGCATTCAATTAAAACGATTCTAATGTTGACTTAGAAGCTTATATGATTACTGTTGTAACAGGTAATTAGAGGCAGGTAATATCTTCGTCTTTGGCTTTGAGAGGCAGGAGTCCTGTGAGACCTGATGATGATTACGACGATGTCTTAAGACTTGTATATTTACAATAGATCAATTGACTACATGCGATGTGAAAGCTTTTGCTTGTATTGATGAACCCACCGAGAATCATCATCTCTAGAGGGGGTTTAACGTCTTTTAAGCGCATTTGTTTTTCCCTTGTGGCCTGCCGCTTTACTGGTTCTGTCTCACCACTCTCATTAACCTGGTTTTCAACAGCAGCGGACAGTTGTTTTCCAGTGACAAAACTCTCATAAAGTCACTGTACGCTAGTTACCCAGCACCAAAGGGCAGACAGGCACAGTTAGCGCCTAGCTGGTGAACACAGTGGAGCATTTAGCAGCTACAGAGACAGATAATTCCCTCAGGTGTTGGTGGAGACCAAAACAGAGCAAAAATTAGAGGGAATATTGGACTTATATTCATCAGGAGACCAGAAACACAACTCCAAATGACAGTCTGATCTCACGAAGTGGTGTATCTATGACACGCCAATTCCTATGCCATTTTTGGCATGTTATCAAGAGGCATAACCGCTTTTTAGTGAAAGGGCGAAAATCTGCGTAGGGAAGTTGGTCGGGGTGGTTGATGGGTAAAACACTGGACTTTCACCCAGGAGACCGGGGATCATGTCCCGCGTGTCACGTTTCCTAAACTCAACTGTTGCTTTCTTCATTTCCTAAACCCCACCCCATTCTTCTTTTCCCAACCCCGTTCTTCTTTTCCTAAACCCAATCTGTTATTCTTTTCCTAAACTCAAGTGTTGCTTTCTAGCAATAACACGCCAAGTGGTGTGTATGTTTACGTCCGCTGTATACAGTGTAGACATACACATACAGCTAACACGCCACTTGGCCATGTATGCTTTTTGCGAAGTCATGATGACATGTTGCAAATGAAAGCTAATGTTGCTCTTGTTGTGGCTGTATAAGCAACTGCTTACTAGAACGTTCACCATAACTATAACATTTATTTGGTTATAATATGTCAATGTTGCGTTTACAACTTGCGTTTACCCCTAGTGGCCAGAAAATCCATTCATGTATGTTTTAAACAACTGAATAAAGAGAATCTTAGCAAATAAAGGGAAATTAAACGTGCTGTTATAATGCATGTGCCACTTGTGGCCACAGCGGCTGCTGTTCTGCAATAGCTACTGTACGAGTCTTGATTTACCTTTAATTCACAAGAAAAAAAAATCCCGTTCCAGAATATATAAGAATGATGTTTTTGTTGTTATGTCTCCTCATACAGACAGTTCTCACCATTCAGTAAGTGAAAAAATGGCCAAAACGACCACATATCTGCAATCTTGGTATAGAAAATCTAATCAAATTGGTCAATAGTATACAGTAATACAGTTAAGGGTACATTTTGTATTTCCTTTGAGTGGAAACTATGATGGGAGTGATCAACATTTGCCGACGATAATAAAATCCATGTCTCTTTGCCTAAGCCTCAACACTTTTACAAAGTTATGAGCACTGATGCACCAGAGACTCAATTACTCACACATATTTCTGATGTAACTTAATTTTATATATCACAAGTATGAAACTCTTCTAAAAGTCTGAATATATAACCAGTCACGCCATTATAACCACTGGCAGGAGCTCACAGTTTATCTCAGCTTTCAGTTCTCACTACTCACCTAAACTCACCAGTTCACCTCCTTCATTAGTGAGGAGCTGAAAACATAATCTTGACTTTTTTTTTTTCCGGGAAGCAGTCTCTGGTCCCCACAGTCAGCTGAGGTAATCAGCCCCCCCCACCCCAGCTGCCACAAGCTAAGCTACCCAGCCAGCAATGACATGTGGGGCCCAGATGAGGGCTTCATGGGCGGCAAATGTGGGCCCCATTATGGGCTTGCACCCGGGATCCACATTGGGGCAAGTCGTGGAAGCCCAGACATACTAAAAGTGGGACCTGTAAGGGTACTGCATGGGTCTTAATTGGGCACTTCATGTCAGACCCATTTGGGACCCACCTGCCCAATTGGGTCTAAAGTGGGCTTGCACCCGGGATCCAACCATGGCTACCCAGATGGGCTTTAAATGGGCTCTGTAAGGGTCTTATGTAAGTCCTAACTGGGTAATTCATGACAGACCCATTTGGGCCCCACCTGCCTAAAGGGCGTTTAAAATGGGCTTGCACCTGGGATCCACACGGGGGCCAGCCGTGGATGCCCAGATGGGTTTTAAGTGGGATCTGTAAGGGTCTTATGTGGGTCCTAACTGGGTAATTCATGTCAGACCCATTTTGGCCCCACCTGCATAAAGGGGTTTAAAGTGGGTTTTCACCCAGGATCCAGCCGTGGATGCCCAGATGGGCTTTAAAAGGGACCTATAAGGGTGTTATGTGGGATCTTAACCGGGCAATTCATGACAGACCCATTTGGGCCCCACCTGCCTAAAGGGCGTTTAAAATGGGCTTGCACCCGGGATCCACACGGGGGCCAGCCGTGGATGCCCAGATGGGTTTTAAGTGGGACCTGTAAGGGTCTTATGTGGGTCTTAACTGGGTAATTCATGTCAGACCCATTTGGGCCCCACCTGCCCAAAGGGGTTTAAAGTGGGTTTGCACCCAGGATCCAGCCGTGGATGCCCAGATGGGTTTTAAGTGGGACCTATAAGGGTGTTATGTGGGATCTTAACCTGGAAATTCATGTCAGACCCATTTGGGCCCCCACCTGCCTAAAGGGCATTTAAAATGGGCTTGCACCCGGGATCCACATGGGGGGCCAGCCGTGGATGCCCAGATGGGTTTTAAGTGGGACCTGTAAGGGTCTTATGTGGGTCTTAACTGGGTAATTCTTGTCAGACCCATTTGGGCCACACCTGACTAAAGGGGGTTTAAAGTGTGCTTGCACAAGGATTTAACCGTGAATGCCCCTATGGGCTAAAAGTGGGCTCTGTAGGGATCTTATGTTGGTCCTAACTGGGCAATTCATGCAAGGCCTATCTAAGCCCAACCATGCCAAATGGTTTAAGGAAGCAATCTAAGAAAAATGAAGAATGAATACAAGTCAAGATAAATAAAAGACACTTGACACTTTGAACTGCAAGAATTGTTTAATTGAACAACAAAAATTATCTTTAAAAAACAATTTAAATGTCACAACATACCGGTAAACAAATCAAAAATATATTTTTAAAAAATCTCTGAAAAAAAACATCTCTCCAAAATACATTAATACAAAATTGTTACATCGAACAACAAACAATCTTTAAAAAACAATTTAAATGTCACAACATACAGTTAAATAAATCAAAAATATGTTTTTTTAAATCTGAAG
>CM046803.1:24914446-25070408 GCA_025617405.1 Perca schrenkii | reverse complement strand
TATCCCTTAACAAATTAAGGGGGTAAAAATAACATAATAAACAATGGCTTTATCATCTCTTGTTCTCTCAAATCCACTTAAAACATAAATATGTCAATTTTCTCCCATTACTTTATCGAAGATGCTACGGAAAGGCAACAAATTAAAGGAAAAACTGGATCCAATCCAATCCAATCCACTTTATTTATATAGCACGATTTTAACAAACACAAGGTTTCCAAAGTGCTGCACAAAAGATAAAACAAAGTAAATAGATAACACAATAAAAGCAGAGGTACCCACTATAAAATAAATGCAATAAAAAACAATTTAAATTGAATTAAATAAGTAAACATCAAGTAAAATATGCAAATATGCACATAACATCAACACTCTACCTGGTGTTAAAAGCCAAGGAAAAGAGGTAGGTTTTAAGAAGAGTTTTAAAATTAGACAGAGAGGAGGCCTGTCTAATGTGCAGAGGCAGTCCGTTCCAAAGTTTTGGAGCTGCAACGGCAAACGCTCGATCCCCTCTGAGCTTGAGCCTAGCTTTAGGCACCATCAGGAGCAGCTGGTCAGCTGACCTGAGAGATCGGCTAGGGGTGTAGGGGTGCAACAGCTCAGCGAGGTAAGGTGGGGCAAGGCCATTCAAGGCTTTAAAAACAAATAAAAGAATTTTAAAATGAATCCTGAACTGGACAGGCAACCAGTGGAGTGAAGCTAAGATAGGTGAAATGTGCTCATACTTTCTTGTGCCAGTTAAAAGACGTGCAGCAGCATTTTGAACCAATTGAAGACGAGCAATGGAGGACCCACTAGCCCCTATGTAAAGTGCATTACAGTAATCTAGCCGAGTAGTCACAAAGGCATGGATTACTGTCTCAAAATCTGGTCTCTGAAGGATTGGTTTTATTTTTGCCAGCTGCCTTAACTGAAAAAAGCTGGACTTCACCACAGCTTTAATCTGGCTGTCAAATTTGAGATCACAGTCCACTTTTACCCCCAAATTTTTTATAATTGGCTTGCGATACTGTGCCAGAGAACCCAGATCAACTAGAGGAGTGGTCACAGAAGTACCACCAAAGACCATGACTTCTGTCTTGTCTTCATTAAAATTTAGAAAATTCAAAGACATCCAAGCTTTAATGTCGTGTAAACACTCTAGCAGTGTGTTAACAGAGTAGGACTCTGTCTTTTTGAGGGGGGACGTATAGCTGGCTGTCATCAGCATAACAGTGAAAGGAAATCCCATGTTTCCTAAGAATGGAACCAAGAGGGAGTAGATAAATAGAATATAAAAGAGGGCCGAGCACAGAGCCCTGTGGGACCCCACATGAAAGAGGAGCAGTGCAGGATACCGAGTCATCAAGGCCGACACAGAAAGTCCGATGTGACAGGTAGGACCTGAACCATTCCAGTGCTGTGCCACTGACGCCCACCCACTGCTCCAAACGAGCAATGAGGATATCATGGTTGACTGTATCAAATGCTGCAGTCAAATCTAAAAGTACAAGGATAACACAGTGACCAGAGTCAGTAGCTAAAAAGATATCATTAAAAACTCTTAAAAGCGCTGATTCTGTGCTGTGCAATGTTTTAAAACCGGATTGGAAAATTTCCAGAATACTTTGTTCATTTAAAAAGTCCATGAGCTGGGAATATACAATCTTCTCTAAGATTTTAGAGAAGAAGGGCAGTTTGGAGATAGGCCTAAAGTTTGCCAAAATAGTAGGATCCAGCCCAGGTTTTTTTTAATAAAGGCAGTACAACTGCATGTTTAAGAATTACAGGAACTACTCCAGACGACAGACTGCTATTAATAACCGTGAGACAAGATGGCCCAACAGTAGAAAAAACCTCCTTAAAAAAAAAAAATAAATAAATAAAATGAGTTAAGAAGCATAAGAAATGCTTCCATACAGGGCTAACTAACAGAGGTGTCAAAAGTATTCACATTCATTACTCGAGTAGAAGTATAGATACTAGGGTTTAAAAAGACTTCTGTAGAAGTTGAAGTATCAACTCAAGCTTTTTACTCAAGTAAAAGTGTAAGTACTGGTTTCAAAACTACTTAAAGTATAAAAGTAAAAGTAATGTAAAGGGGAAAAAATGCCATTGAAGGCCAAAAACTTAGCCTGCCCCACAATGGCCTAACTAGCCCACCTCCACAAAAAAAACATTTTTCTAAAGGCCATAATGACTATAATAATGTTATATTAAAATCATACCTGCAAACTCAGAAGGGCTGAAAACACATCTCTTCTGTGTTTTTCAGACAACGGCAGCTACAGTCTGGTGTTAGAATCCTCTCCAGTGAAATACAGACACACTTTTACACCGTTTAGCTGTCAGCATTTTAACAGTGTTTACTCCAGCTGCTAGCTAACGGTAGGCTAACGTTAGCTGCTGTCGAGTTTAGTGTTAACTAGCATCCCGTGCTGCGATGTTTCAGTTTCCTCTAACGTCTGTTTTCGGAGCATCAGAGAGAAGCGCAGGCATTTAAGTAGCACCTAAATAAGGCACCGAAATCCGCGTTGCTATTCGGTCCGGTAGATAACGGTCGTTAAGGAACCGGTGCCGCTTTAGCACCGGGTCTGTGCAGGTGCGATGGATCGCGTACAATGGTCGTCGGAATGGTATATGTTTATACTTCTCATCCAACCACAATCAAATTCACTCTCTCCGGATGGCGCGATTTATCTGGATAGGTTTTTTGTTTTGTGTGTTTTCTTTAACGATGACAAGCCGGAATGAAAAGAAGCCGAACTGAAATAGGAGTAACGAGGCTATTTTTAAAATGTAAGGAGTAGAAAGTACAGATAATTGCGTGAAAATGTAAGGAGTAGAAGTAAAAAGTCTGCTGTAAAATAATTACTCGCATAGCAGACCAAGTGAGACTGTAGCTGCACTGAACCCAGCGATGGTGTAATGTGTAACTGTATGTACAGCATTCTATGTTCGATCATGTTCAATCTGAACTTTACTTTACTAACACCCCTCACAGTGTTGTCAGCTGCACCCTGTTCCTCTCAGCCCAAAGGCAGCCTCACAGCACTTCCTGTGTGAATGATGCTGTGTGTGTGCACGTGCGTGGGCACTGCGAGGGCAACAAGCTTACTAACACCACTCGCAATGTGTTGTCAGCTGCACCTCGTTCCCTATACGCAAACAAAGTCATATCATAAATTATAGGGAACCCAGCAACAGCGATGATGAGCTTTTCCTCCATTTCCTCGGAACTAATGTTTTGGTAGGAACGAAAGTTTATTATTGTGTGTTTCTCTGGAATCAGCCAGTGCGAAGGACGTCTATATTCCGATTGGTTGCTAGTCGTTTGCCGCTGAACCGCGTCATAGCTCACAGTTTTTCCTCTGTGTTGATAGCATAGTGGCGGTCCGCCACGGTAAAATTTCCAGCGCCACGGTATCAGAAATAGGGCAGACGCACAACAGGGTTTCCGCCATGTACACCACGCGCCACCGTTCCTTCGGCTGTTTATGAAAAGTGATAAAGTCGTAGAGCCGTCTGCTCTACTGAACTCAAGCGAACTGTCATTTCGCTCTCTCTCCCCCCTAGGGTGAGCAGAGCAACTGGAACAGTGACAGGACGTCATCACTCGCGAAATCTTGGCAACCAAATTAACAACAGGGCGAGTACTAGCTAGCTACTTCACTCAATAAGAGATAAACAGCGACGAAAGCCGCGACATGAAATCCGCACTCACGCGGGTCCCTTGAAATTTGACAGCTAGTTAACTGGAAAATAGTGTTGGGCGCGCTGACTTTGATGAATTTACTGTTTATCAGCCCCCAGATGAGACAAGAAGCTAATGTTAGCTAACGCTGCGGTGACAGTCCCTTTGACTCCCGTTGCAGGAGAACGCTGTATTCCTCCGACACGCTGTATTAACGTTACTGTTTTAAAACCGTCTATTTGCTGGATGGTTTCAAGGTAACAGTCGGCAGCTAGCATTAGCCACTTTCTAGAGGAAACACTGGCTCATTACCATAAAGTTGACCAAACTTCAACTTTCTGCTTGGCGATCTGGTTGCTCAACACGCCCCAAAACGCGACGCCGACGGATTTGCCGCTTCTTGCAGCTGAGAGAAATTGGAAATTCATGACTTCCTGTAACTTTGAAGCTTAAGTCGGTGGCGGTGTGTACGTACGGTAAGAGAACGGATGTGTTATTTAGTCTTTCAAAAGTTGCGTACTCTCACTTTAAATGCTAACACATAGTGTGTCAGTAGCACAAGAGTCCTAAAATCAGCACTACTAGCTAACATTAGCCACCATAAGCTAGTGGTCAAACCAGACCAACTGTAGCAGCCAAACCCCAGAGCGTACTAAATTGAGCAAGGGTGCGTACAGTATGTCATTTCTTCTTTAAAACATACCTAGTCTCACATTAAGTCAAAGAGATTACACCTTTATAAAAAGTGTAATGTTGGCCAGTAACCAGCAAACGTCTACAGTAGCTTGTCAGCTAGCAGCTTTAAAAGCAGATCTGATTAGCAAACAGTTCAAGTACCCGAGAGGAACCTGGAAATAATGATGCCTATATCTCTGTGCTATATGTGTCACCCACTCTACCTGCTCCGCTTTTGCAGCCCAGCATAACCCCGGTCTAAAACTCACACGAGGTGAGGAGGAAGAGAGGGAGGACAGGCGTGAAATTCTCAGGCCTGGGTGTTTGAGCGACCCAGCTGTAAAATTTAACATGTCCTATCTAGTTCAGCAAGGAGCTTTACTTAGACCAGGCGCGGCGTTAAAAACACGCGATTGGCAGCCGAGCTCGAGGGGGGGCGAGAGGGCGCCACCGCTGTAGAAGTGAACGCTGTGTTGACACTGCGTGCGTTTGGCCTACTTTTTCGTTTCTGGCCAATGGCGTTAAAGGCAGAGAGAGCCACACGTGAAATCCCAATCGCAATGAATGAAGCTGCACGGTCAGCACTGCGGTTCTTTTGAGAGCAGAGAGTGAGAGAAAAAGGAGTAAAATTATGGAGTGTGGCAATAAGTGGGGAGATTGACATGAACATATTTAATGGGTGTTTATTTGGAGAGCACCTTGGCAATGAGCATGTGCCTGACTTCTTTCGTTTGCCTTTTTACTCGGTAAACACTTTTCAGCATGGAAGAGAATCCCTGAGGTCAGTGTGTGTAGGTTTGTGCGAGTCCGTCTGTCTGTCCGTGTGTGTGTGTGTGTGTGTGTGTGTGTGTGTGTGTGTTTATGAGTCAATGTGAATGTCCGTGTACCCGTGCAACACCGGGTAATTACATATAATCATCCAAAATGTTTATACTGTACAAATAGCCTAACTATGCTGAGTGAGTGAGTGGCTGCGTGGGACTGGTATAGCTGGCGTTGTGAATGAGCCGGGCCGCTCGGTGATTACCCAGGCTCAGGTCCAACCTCAGATTGTCATGCAGCTAGACAGAGGGCCTGCTTCTCTGCACTCTTTATGACCACCATATCCATACGGCACTACACACCACATCATAAAGACATACTGTATAACGTAGCCATCATCGATCCGTATGGCCATGCTTACAGTAGAGGCCAGGGGAAGTGTGTCCTTTCAAGGTTTAACCCCAGAACAGTTTTTTTTTCCTCCAATTAGTCCAGTCACATTTTCAAACTAATCTGGTTGTGTAACACGTGCTCCTTATTAAACCGGCTCTGATACACACCTGCCAAATAAGAATCATGTCATGTACAGTATGCCAGCGTCATTGTATGGCTCTCATTTAGCATTTCATTGCTAATCAGTGCCTGATGAATCATTTCCTGTCTGAAACATTATGGTTTGCATTATTTCTGTGTAACCACAGAACATTATACTGTTCTCAGATTGTACTTGGAAAGGTTTTGGACTTCTAATTCTTTCGTTTTTGAGTACTTTTTGCTTTTTCTTAGCCACGCAAGCAGCATGGCTCTAGGAAAGGCAATGTTGGTCCACCACTTTGGTCCATTTGTTGCAGATAAAATGGACCCCAGAGGATGAATCCTAATGACCTTGGTGGTCATCTCGATGGACTGGCAGCTGTAATTAAAAGCTGTTTTAAAAAAACATTTTCAGCTGTAATTGGTACCCAGAGGTACCAGATATGGTACAGATATTTGATGGTGTCCTGAGTATAAACTGTAATAACTTAAAACATTGGTTTATTTGTTTAGACTCAGCTGTATTTTGTATTTAGTGATAATTTGCTAACTTGCCAAACTGGGATGATGAACATGGTAAATATTTTGCCTAAACATCTGGCTGGCTGTAGACCCTTTGTTTCCTGGCAACGAGCTATTAGTGTCAGTGTCAACCATTTATAAATGACGAAAATGATAGAGTCAGGGCACTCTGAACCTTTGCATGATTATCATATGTATCTATAATCTTCTTGCATGTTGATGTTATGCATCACCTGGTATCCATTAGGCAGATTAAATACATTCTGAATGCTCATTAGTAAATCTGAAAAAAAATAAAAAGAAGGTGTCTCTGGTTCGCGGAGGTAGAGAGTTCAGAGTGCCTTTGAGGGTTGACCTGCATCTGGCAGAGAGTTCAATGGGGGCTTAGGGTCGCCTAGTCCCGGATGTGGTGCTGGTAAGGCCATGTGTATCTCTATATGTGTGTGTGTATGTGTGCTAACAAAGGAGGAGGGGTGTTGGTTAGTACTTCTCGGTCTAGTTGCAGTGCTCTTACTCACGTCCATATTTCATATCTGCGGCTTTCAAACAAAAGCCGTATGTTGATACAATCTGCTGGCCAGCCAGAGGAAATGAGTGTTTGTGTGCTCACTAATGATGTTTCTATTTCTCTTTCTAATGCAATCCAGTTTTTTCCACTGAGCTCATTCGATTACCCCCGTTTCATTTCTCAACATAACCACACATCTCTTCTTCTTTGGGAAGAGAGTTTCATCACTGCTTCTTTATTTCCTTGGTCCCGTGGAAACCTTCAAAAACCAGTTGTGTTTATTTGTCATCCACCTGTATTGTTTCCCAATGTAAATGTGTAAATACCATTAAGTCCCGGGCCAGGCTGGTGTTAGGCATGCAGCTCTGTATCCATACCTGCAAACTAGTTGCTTTTCAGCGAAAATCGCTGTTTTGAATGGGAAAATGTCCACCGGTGCCTTAACGACCGTTATCTACTGGAACGAATAGCAACGCGGATTTCTGTGCCTTATTTAGGTGCCACTTAAATGCCTGCGCTTCTCTCTGATGCTCCGAAAACGGTCGTCAGAGGCAACTGGAACATCGCCGCACGGGACGCTAGTTAACTCTACGGTTGACAGCAGGTAACGTTAGCCTACCGTTAGCTAGCAGCTAGAGTAAACACGGTTAAAATGCTGACAGCTAAACGGTGTAAAACTGTGTCTCTATTTCACTGGAGAGGATTCTAACACCAGACCTTTTTCAGCCCTTCTGAGTTTGCAGGTATGTGTATAAGGATGTGTCCAGATTAATGCAGCCCAGACTGATCACGTGGACGGACGTTTCACTGTGGTATGGTTGTTGTATTCTCACTTTAAATGCTAACATCATCATTTAAGAAAGGATGTAACCGGCTCGGCCGGGTGGACGTCTCTAGTGCGTCTGCTCTACGGAAATAGTGCCAGTCATCTGGGTCGTTTTCATATTGGGCATATAGTTGAACTTTTTTTGGCTTCATGCGCCACTGAGCAACTCTCATAGGAATGAATGAAGCACAATATCAACTGACATGATAAGGTCCTCTAAGGTGGTTCCTGTCATAATGTAGTTTCACTTTGATATAGTTCATTGCATATTGCATTAAGGGTGGACAATTTATTTATTTTTTCGTCCGGGGCTCCATTGCAGGTTAATCTATCCATGGCAGTTGAATATCGTTAAAAAAAATAATATATCTGTATTGGCCATTGGAAACCCATTCAGACTTTATAACAACTGTGCATCCGTGTGCAGGAAAAGCAAACCTGTGGTTGCCTCACGCCGGAGGTCTCGGCTGTGTTTGTACGCCGACGGAACTGATAATTGGCAGCCTCTGCCATTTTCACAAATTCACTGTTAGGAGTCTTACTGTATTAGATCTCATCCACCCTCCTGTGCCCACCACAGCCCAGCCTCTCCATCTGTCCTCTGCCGGTGTGCTGCAGGCGGACACAGGTCCTGGAGCTGCGGCAGCCGGCCGGTCCTCCCATCAATGCCTCCTTTAAGGGTCAGTGGAGCAGGGCTGCAGCACAGACCACCTTTATCCAGCCCTCTCAGGACACTCATTCATAAACCAGAGAGGGGGAGCTATCTGCAGGAGCAACACACACACACACACACACACACACACACACACACACGCACGCACTCTGAGCAAAGCCTGTATATGTGTGTGCTTGCTTACTCAAACACCATCGGGGAGTGAGAAAACACACTTCCTGCACTCATTCGCAAACTCCGTATGTGCATCTGTGTCTGTGTGTGTGTTTTTCATCTGGGGCTATGCATACACACACCTCTGTTTACTGTAAATAAAGATAGATTTCATTTTATAAACAAATTCATGTTTATTTGAATGATCAATCTCAAACTTGTGCTCGTGAGTAGCCATTGAGGAGTTTATTTTTATTTTTATTTCTATTTTTTGGTAAACTCCATGCGGCCGCTTCTCTAAAATGACATGGCAGATAGAGTTGATTGTTTCCCATGAAGTTTACCCGGCAACAGTCAGATTTCAAAATGATGCATTAATAATAAATTAAATTTATTTGGCGCTTTTCACAAACTCAAAGTCGCTTAATTAACTCTAATTAATCAAGAAATTAGTAGTTAGATGAGTCATAACCATCCCTGCCCAAATTCACTGTTTATTTGGGTTGGACACACACACACACACACACACACACACACACACACACACACACACACACACACACACACACACACACACACACACACACACTGTTGTTACTGTAGCTTGTGGGAACTAGCCTTAATAATCTCTTATTTAAAGTCACTATATGTAACTTTTAAATGTGTTTAAAAATTTAAATTTTTCATCTGATGATCAGAAATGACCTGTAACAGCAAACCAGACTAACAGTGAAAGGAACGCTATTTTTATGTAGTTTTTATTAATGCCTTTGCCCAGGTCCGATTGTTCCCGCAAAGTCACAAAATGATTTAGGGTAGATGGCGCTACAGAGCACACATTCTGACGGGTCACGGATTTCATTGCAGACTGATCTTTGCGTGTATATCAACGCAAATCGGCCGCCATTGACCTACATTGCGAGTCAATTTCCGCCGTAGCAAGTAGTATAAAGGAACAGGGGATTGAGTAAGGAGGTAGGTTGGGGTGGCAGCCGGGTTCGCGTCCCGCGTGCGGCGATTTTTCAGCCGTTTCAGCCGTTTTTTATTTTTTGTTTTAATAAGCCTTATCCAATGTTTCTTTCATAAACCCAACAATTTATTGTGTTCCTAAGCGTGTTTTTGTCGTTATTTTCCGTGTTTTTGTCACTGTTTTGTTACTAAAACCTTTCCCTGTGTTCTTTTCCTAAACCCAACCATTTATTTTTTTAAATTTTTTTTACAGTTCTCGCGATAGTACGTTGCGTTCTCGCGATAGTACGTTGCGTTCTTGCGATAGCACGCAACGTGGCAAGGCCACGTGGTGGGTATGTTTACATCAGCTGTATACAGCACACGTGGATAGCTGAAAATGCGTACAATAACACGCCATTTTGCTTTATGAAAGTGGCGTGTATATTTACGCAAAGTCATGATGCCATGTTGTTCATTGTAACAACGGAAAAGCCTGTGTTAGTGAGCCAGGTAAAAGGTAGCAGGAGATGTCTTTATATAGGCCTAATTGTATACTAATTGTATTTTAGAAGCTATCTGAGTTAAGTTATGGCTGAAGGAAATTAAAGGAAGAACTAAAAGCTAAAAGGGTAAATTGAAAGACAACGGGCGAAAGCCGAATCAGTTGCAGTCGGGCTTTCAACAGATAGAGACAAAAACGATTGAAAAACGTCCCAGAACTGGCTCTCAGGTATGTAATATGTCAATTTCATTCATAAATATGACTTTACAATGCACAATGTGGTTGGATGTCAGTAGCCGACATTACAGTTTTTTCCGATTGCTAAACGACAGTGGGCACAACTGGAGTCACATGTGCAAAACTCTAACTACAGTCTGCACTACCAACAGTCACCTGAGCTAAACAGTTCACATCACCTGCAAAACAGGCTCAGTGCAGCCAAACACTATGCACAGTCCTCACTGAGATAACACACACTGTCACTCAGAACACACTGAGAGTAAAAACACTAGCGTCAAACACCAATACACAAATTACAAACTTTTTCATCTTTACAGTTTGAACAATTTGAGTGACTTGACACTACTCAATAGTTTATTTAAGGAAAAATATAGATTGTATAGCAGGAATGAAAATCAGCAGTTTTCTTCAATAAAGTATTTTGTCTCTAGTAATTTATGGAATTACTGGGGACAAAAAACTAAAGGTACATACGTAACAGTACCAAAGAATATTGTGACTAATCCTGCCTCTCTCCAGCATCATGTGGCAAGTTTTCTTCATCACATTGGATGTCTGCATCATCTCTAAATAAAAATGAATGTGGTGTTTCTATTGCTTTCACCGCCATTACTTTCTGAAAAACAGTAAGAACACAGTTTTACTATTGTAAAGATATAGTGTTTTTCACTTTTTTTATAGCTGTGTACATAACCTCAGACATCTTACCTGGACATATTGGTATCTTTGCTCTTTTACCTGTTTGTCTCAAACGGTATAGTGTATACTTGTTTCATTCTTATTTGGTGTTTGTATACAAAAAAAGGCTTTCTGAGCTTTCTCTTTATAAATACCATATATGTTCACTAACTAGTCTAAAATAAGACACCTACTTAGGCTTTCAGCTAAAATTGCAATCAGCAGTGTTTGATAGGCACCAGACTTACAGTTTTTTACGATTGCTAAACGACAGTGGGCACAACTGGAGTCACATGTGCAAAACTCTAACTACAGTCTGCACTACCAACAGTCACCTGAGCTAAACAGTTCACATCACCTGCAAAACAGCCTCAGTGCAGCCAAACACTATGCACAGTCCTCACTGAGATAACACACACTGTCACTCAGAACACACTGAGAGTAAAAACACTAGCGTCAAACACCAATACACAAATTACAAACTTTTTCATCTTTACAGTTTGAACAATTTGAGTGACTTGACACTACTCAATAGTTTATTTAAGGAAAAAAATATAGATTGTATAGCATACCAATTTTTACATAAGGTAAAAAAGAAGGAATGAAAATCAGCAGTTTTCTTCAATAAAGTATTTTGTCTCTAGTAATTTATGGAATTACTGGGGAAAAAAAACTAAAGGTACATACGTAACAGTACCAAAGAACATTAATCCTGCCTCGCTCCAGCATCATGTGGCAAGTTTTCTTCATCACATTGGATGTCTGCATCATCTCTAAATAAAAATGAATGTGGTGTTTCTATTGTTTTCACCTCCATTACTTTCTAAAAAAAACAGTAAGAACACAGTTTTACTATTGTAAAGATATAGTGTTGTTCACTTTTTTTTATAGCTGTGTACATAACCTCAGACATCTTACCTGGACATGTTGGTATCTTTGCTCTTTTACAACAGTATAGTGTATAATTGTTTCATTCTTATTTGGTGTTTGTATACAAAAAAAGGCTTTCTGAGCTTTTGCTGTATAAATACCATATATGTTCACTAACTAGTCTAAAATAAGACACCTACTTAGGCTTTCAGCTAAAATTGCAATCAGCAGTGTTTGATAGGCACCAGACTGAAATCTATTCTGTTTTGAATGTGTGGTTAACAGTTTTGACAGCAGTGTGTTAGCATTTGAACAAAGTGCTGTAAATATACAGTGTTGTGCACGTTGTGGTTAAAGTCATGGGATAAGTGTGTAGAGTTTTGAAAACTGTGTTCAAGCAATGAAAAACGAACTAGAATTTGGTCTACATGAACTGCTGCTGTGCAGACTGTAGTTAGAGTTTTGCACATGTGACTCCAGTTGTGCCCACTGTCGCTTAGCAATAAAAAAAACCTGTAAATTACGTCCACCTTCCATTTAGACCGGACGTTTTATTCTTTTTAGTCCATGTTTGTGTTGGCCTTTTTTTTTTTTTTTCTTTTCCCTTGTCCCCCTGTAGTTGTGTAAAGCGTCCGTGGGTTTCATGAAATGCGCTATATTAATCTAAGTTATTAATACGTTGGTTGCTACAACAATCTCTTAATGCTTTGGCTCGTGACACAGTGACAGTGATCAGTTTAGCTCACGAGACATCCAGGCTAAGTATGCAGCACTTGAAATGCAACAATGCATCTGTAACATATTCTCTTATTGTAAATGAATGATTTTCTGTCTGAGCAAAATATTCATCGCGACTATATGGCCTCTCGGTAACGCTAACTCAGAATTCTACAGTGGGCAATACAGCACCATAAAGAAAAGAGCTTTACGACAGCAAGCGTGGTAAAAACTCTACCGCTTTTGTCCAAAGCGGCAGCTAGAATCAACACAAACTAAAAGTTACATATAGCCACTATAAAAAGTTGAGACACTTTATGAACACACAGGAAAGTGGATTTCTTTCCAATTTTTTTGTAATCATATTCACTCATTCATAAATTGTGCGTCACATACATATGATGAGATATGAGATATGCCTCATTTACCTTGATTTAAAATGCTCAACTGCAATGAAAACAAGACTAGTTTCACTCCCGCTAGCTGCTGTTTACTTGCATGTAATCTAAAAAAAATAAGTTCTGATGGCAATAAATAAACATAATGACAGATGGTGAGTCATTAGGCCTGAAGAGTGTAGACTGCTGGACCACAATCTGCCTCTCTCATTCCTGCTTGCGTGTCACTATTGTACAATACATCAGTTCTTTACCCAGACCTTATGCAACATTAATTTCCAAGAGAGTCTATTTTGAAAACTCCATAACCTCATTTATTGAAAGCAAGTCACAAGGGTTTTATCAGCGTTATGTGATCATGATTTACAGTATTTTTGAATTAAAGTGGGCCTTTCCTTTCCTTCCACTGAACCACCCTCCAGTCACACGCTCTTATCTGATTGACTGTTAGACTGTTGCTGGAGTGAAAACTTCAATTAATTAGAAAACAAAAGAGCCGGACAGAGCCGCAACGTACCAGTTAGCCGGACATGCTTATGACTGCATCTTTTAGATCAGACAGCCGCAGTTTAATCTATTATTTACTCTTTTGCTTTCAGAAAGATTTAAAAACACTACCCTCTCAATTCTTTAAATGCCAATTCTTGCTCTGACAGAGCCACAGGTGACTAGACTGGGTAAACCCAGCCCCATCTGCCGGCGTTTTGATTTCGCCCTGCAGCTCAGGCTGGAAACCTGTACATTTATCTCTCCTGCTTCCGTTACAAATCTGCAGGGACCAATCACAAACTGGCTTATCCACCTGCCGCACTATTGGCGGGTTTAACACGATGACGATAGAGGAGCGACCAAGCAGCTTCTTGTTGACATTCAACATGGCGGCCACCGAAGCGCAGCAACCCGTTGATGCCGCTGTCGCTGCTACGTCACCCGGATCGTCGGTCTGATTGGTTGAAGGACTATCCAATTGCGTACAGAGTCATTTCATCTATGCCCGTTGCCTCTCGTGCAGTAGAAAATACAGAGCAGACTCCCCAGACCAATGTTCAATCTTAAAAGATTGAGCTTGGTCTGGTGATAGCCAGACTGGCATGTGACGATTGCTAAGCCAAGATCGGGCAGTCGCTGTATGGGGGGAGTTTAACGGACGGTCAATTCCAGCTGGAGGCATTTTCAACCATATATCACTGAAATAATATTATTGAGGAGGCGATCATACCCTCTATGCCTCATATCCACACAGAAATCCCCAAGGACTCGTGCTCTCCAGAGGAAATGAGAGGGTTGAGATCTCCTCTGCCGATTAGGCAGCAAACCTGTCACCGTGTGTTTACACAAGCGGCACGTTCTTGCTGCTTCCCAGTGCCGTCGACCGGGCCTGAACTTCCAATTTAAGTCCATTGCCTCTGCTGCTGCTTATTAGAAGGAGCGTTAGATAAACTGTGAAAAAGAGGTCTTCTTTTTTTCATTCCCGGAGAAGTGTATGAAGTCATTCATTACTGGTCAGAGTGTTTTAGCCAGTCTTTGGACTCCTTCTTGGTTCCCTGTCAAACGTCTTGGCGTGTGAATTCATATTCATAGAAGTAGTTTCCAGCACTGAGGTTGAAATCTACTGACGGTTTATTTTACTTCCTTGTGAAAGTCTTTCCAGATGAGGTGCGGTTGGCAAAATGTGTAACTTTTTGTGATTTTACAGTTGCCAGAACTCTCTCAAACTTGTTGTATTGTCCCTTTGTATAACGTTATACGAAGTCAGATAGGATCATTTTCAGGTTATTGGAGAAAATATATCAGCCGATATAATCTAATACAATTCACAAATATACAGTGTGGATTTTCGAATCAATATTTTGTATTACCAATGGATCAAATTACTTTGTGTAAAATGAAAGGGATGGGTTGCTTGTATTGATGAACCCACATAGAATGATCACCCACACTGCAGTGCACCTCAGCTCTGCAGAGCTTTATAAGCACCTTTCAGCTCGTTGTTTTGGTTTTATGGCCCGCAATTTTACTGTTACAGCCGTAACGGGCAGCTGTTTTCAGCGAATTCAACTTCCTAAACCTAATGTTTCTATGAACTCCAATGATTGTCAGTGTAAAGCTGCTGACCGGATGGCCAACCGTCGGCAGAAAAGGCAGTTGGACTGATCGGTCTCCCCGAGTTGGTCAAAAAAATGTCTCAGAACACACTGAAGAGACAAGACTTAATACGTCTCTATAACAGCATGCGGCGCTAATCTGTTTTGTTGCCCAAAAAATTAAAACCGGCAGCTAGCTGATTGGACGAACGCGTCACGTGGGTCTGATTTCTCTGGAAATTCAAAGACGGACTGTCATGGCGGCTTGTTCAGAATACGATCTCATATTGTACTAAAATAGTTCACCGAAACGTGTTTCTGAAAACATTTTAAGTGAGAAATAGGCCACGCAGTTGCTGAATCTTTCTTCGTTTCAGATCGACAAAGGTCAGTTTAAAAGATTTTCGTCAGATTTTGAGAGACTCTAGTCACGCTCATTCCGCTTGCCGTTTCCGGCTTAGCACTCTACCAATCAGATGGGTCATTTGAGTCCGACTGCCGGCAGTGCCCGCACCGCCAATTATACATGTCAAATCGGCCAAAATGAAGGACGACGGCCCCTCGGATGGACGATGGCACGGAACACACGGAACACACCCGAGTCACTGATCTCGCCAGTTGCCATTGACCCTTACCGACCAGAAGTTCCCAAATCTCGTCATCACATTTTCGTTGCCATCTTCGTGTAGACACAGAAACGTCACCAACACGCCCACCCGCTCGCTGCGAATTCTCCGGACAATGACCTGCTCCATTCACAGATTAGCTCAGTCGGACGTTACACAGACTTTGTACAACGGAGCAGGCAGGGTAAAGTCCATTCACTGTCCTGGGCCAACTGATTTGAAACAAACACTGTTTCAAACATTTGCCTTCTCACATACAGCTTTCAGGTTTGCAGTGCATGTGTGGAAAAAGGGTGCTTATGCTAAATGCTAACACCAAAACAGCAGATGGACAAAGTTAGTTAGTTGGTGAACACTGTGGAGGATTTAGCAGCTAAAGAGACAGATATTTCCCTCAGGAGAGCAAAAAGGCAAGTGAATACAACCTGTAACCACAGGCGACTGTAACCCAGTATTGCAGCTGGGTAAGTTTTGCTCCACCTCATGTCAGGATTTCACTCCTGCCCCGCTCTAATCATGCTTGCAACACTGACCTAGATTCTTACATAAGGATTACTCGGTGTGTGTTCACTTGCATGTATGCAACATGATGAGAGACACAGGGGGTCACGTTGCTGCTCTGCATCAGGTTAAATAAGATCATCGGTCAACTTTGTCCAAGAACAGTACTGTAGAACTGGGCCTCACACACTTAACCCTTCTGTTGTCCTCGGGGTCAAACTTGACTCGTTTTTCAAAGTTTCTACGCAAAAAATATGGGTTTCTTATAACCAAATTGCCCCCCAAAAAAACCCAACATGGTTGGTTCAATACAACATTCTTCGCAATATCATTGAATTCTTGACTTATATTATATTTTACAGCATTTGGAAAAAACAACAACTACTGACTAAACTCTGACAAAAGTCTTCCTCGGATTTGAACTTAATTGTCAAATTATTTCATAATTTCTGCTTTTTAACTCAAATATTTGGTATAAAATCACATAAATGAGGTTTATTGACCATGAATTTTGAAGAAATAATTGTAAAACTTGTGGCAATAAGTTGGTTGAAGGGGTGTATATGTAGCTGGGGGAAAAACCCCGGGAGGACAACACAAGGGTTAAACACACACATGCTGTACTGCAATTATAGACTCACTAATGCCATAAGCCTTTACTCTGCAAACAGAAACGGTACACATAATAAAATGCACACAAAGAACTCATGTGATATGGAAACAGAAGGAAATTATGTAAGAGTTGAAGGAAGATGAAATTTGCTATAGCGAATGATCAGATTTGAAATTATATTACGAATAATTAATATTTTAGGAAGTTCACGGCTTACGAATAGACTCAGTGAGAATTGTGTTAAGCAAATACTTCTTGACTTTCCAAACACACACACACACACACACACACACACACTCAGAGTAGTATAAGATCCCCAACAGTGATACAGCATGTTAAAGCGTTTAAATTCCTTGCTCTAACCCCTGGGTGGATACAGAGGAATCTCAAGCCCATCCAATAAAACAGAGTGTGTTTGTATGACTCCTGACCACTGAGGGCTGCTTTTCACATTACCAAATACTGTACATTCCTCCAAATGGTAAACATATCCCCGTCCCGCACACACACAAACGCATACACAAGCTGAAATACTGCTGTTTGTGTGTCGGCGCACAGCACATAAATCTGGTGAGTCAGAGATAGCTGGTGTGATAACTGTGGTAGCGAGTGTGCAAATGAGTGTGTGCGAGCATGCGTGTGTGTGTCATTAGCACAAAAACGCCGCCCACCTCACCATAGAAGCCAGGTTGGGAACAGCTGGAACCAGGCAGCAACATCTGTCAGTCGCGTCAAACACACACCTACTGTCTCTTTTCCCGTCTGTGTGTGTGTGTGTGTGTGTGTTTCTGAGTGTTTGTCTGTGTAGAGAGGGGCTGTGTGACTGCACAGCCAGCAGTATGAACCCTCCAGCCCCTCACCCCTCCCAAGCCTCACAAGTGCAAGACCTCCAGAGGTCTCCGGGTTAAAATCATATCTGCCCTCAGCCAACAATAAGGGTGTTTTGTTTCTGCTGAGAAGAGGGATTCAGAGCAATTGCTTTTTTTTTCTCTACTTATTTTATTTTATCTTGTGCCTTTTTAATGACAATCCAAAGTAATGTGGATGATGTGCAACAGGTCCCAATCCTGGCTTGAACCCGGATGTCACTAAATCAACTGTGTCGCACTTGTGAGTCAATTGATTATCCAACCCGGCTGCTGTTTTTGCAGAGGCCTTATGGGAAAATAAGTCTGTCTCCATGTATCACATGCTGGTTCACACAGTTGAGCTCTCTTATGGCTCAATCACGTCACCGTGCATTCAACTGCTCTCTGGGAAAACAACACCGCGTCCATTCAGTCTTTATCAGTGCATCAACAGTCAGGGGAACACATGGCTCTTCCCAGTGTTGTGTTCACACTCATCATATTTCCCTCTCTGTATCTCTTTTTCCTATTCTCCCCTTACACCAGGAACAAGAAAAGTTTTATCAGAACAGCTTTTGATATTATAAAGAACTGTTTTAGAAAGGGCAGGTTACACAAGTTATTTAATTGCCTTTTTTTTTTTTTTTTTAAACAGATTAAGGGTTGCCATATCTCCATATAAAACCACTCCCAAAACCAAAGAATCACTGAAGAGCTCTTCCTTTCCTCTTGTTTGACTTTCAATAGCGTATAGATCCTAAAAAAGACCTCCTCAGGAGGTTTGTAGGTTGTTATTTGCCACTCCTACTACTTATTTTTTTTTTGAAAAGTTTAAGTGTGTGTGCTTTTCAGGGCGCATAACTTTTGAGCGAATTTTTGTTGGTTTTGGTTGAGCTATGTGTGTTTCCCTTGTGTGGCTTTCCTCCGGCTGTTGAGGGCTTGCCTCAGCCTCCTTCACTGTCGTTACAGCCAGCAGAACGGGAGAGGAGACAGAGAAAAATAGTGATTTTATATTTAATGTATGGAGAAGTCTATCTAATTAAATTATACTTTAGGAGCCATATTAGCACATGAGCTAACTAGTTTGTCTCAACACGAACAGGCATGTCAATTTAAGTGTTGTTTGTGACTGAGACCTAATTCTTTCTTTCACTGATACACCTGAACATTATTAATCTCAAATGATTTCCTAGATATGGTATGGTACTATGGTTTTGCTTATCATTGCTAGCTAACGTAACTCGTAGATGCTAGCCTTATGCATCGCTAGCACCTTCACATTACACCTAGCCAGGTTTACAGCAAGCTAGCAGTCACACTAATGTTAACATTATCAGCCAGCTTGTTAGCCTACAAGCTAGTTAGCTAACAAAGTCACAAGTCAGTTGTTGTTAGCTAACTAAGTTAATGCTACTGATTTCTGGAGCACAGATGAGACTAAATGGCTAAAGGCACCTGAAAAAGCCTCTGTACTACCACTGATTGACAATATGTGATGGCATATGCGTTACTACTTTGTTGTTATTATACTATATATAACACACTTAATACCTAACCATAAAACACATGAAAATCTAGAGCTTGACCCTTCTGCAGACTTCTGCGGCTGACACGCAATGCAAACTGCAAGTTACAGTGTCATTGACATTTGAAGTAGTTTTTGAAATTTAAGTGAAATTTAGTGGCTGTTTTGAATTGTTTTGGTTTTTCCTCCTTTAATTGACAGGACAGCTAGGTGAGAAAGGGGAGAGAGAGGGGGAAGACATACAGGTAATCGTCACGGGTCGGATTCGAATCCTGGCCTGGAAGTATATGTGCGCCTGCTCTACCCACTGATCCAACCCTGCCACGTTTTGGTTGTTTTTAAGTTGCGTTTCAGCATAAATGTTTGTAGGGTGGCAATGAGGTAAAAGACATATATAAGAGAGAGAGAGAGGGAGAGAAAGGGAGAGCTAGGCAAGCCTCAGACAGGTTTAGGGTTACTGAGGTGACACACAGTCACTCACAGCAGGTGGGAAAGAGGCCTGGTTTGTTTGTGCATGTGTGTGAGTGTGAGGGGTCGAGGAGGGCAGTGGGTGGCTGCCTGGATTCCTTCATGCTAGCATTTAGCTACGCTGCTCCAGACCCTGTGTTTTTAACCATGACAGCTGCTAATCTCTTGTCCCTACAGCCCGCTGACGACCTGACTGGAAATAGAAGTGTATTGAACATGCGTGTGTGTGCAAGTGAAATGTTGTCCTTCATTTGCTTGAACATGAATAAGTAAGCTGACACAGCAACATTTTCTGAGATAGCGTGGTGATATGTTTGCTTTTCCCTCAGGATAGCTCATAAGACACTTGATCTGTGTGAATTAATGTCAACAACAGGATTCATTTTCAGAGTCAAGCACTTCATGTCCTGCATTATGGTGAATTTATATGCACCAGTTAATGTTGGAAACATCTTTATTTGTGTAAATGAAAACACAAATTTCAGGTGCCATGTGACAGTTCAAAATATTAAAATATAATGCAATACCTAGGGCATATATATATACTATCGGTCAAAAGTTTGGGGTCACTTAGAAATTTCCATTCCACTCCATTATAGACAGAATACCAGCTGAGATCAGTTGCATTGATTTTTTAACCAGGGCTGCAGTTTTCAGATTACATTATGTGCTTACAGAATTGCAAAAGGGTTCTCCAGTGTTTTCTCAGTTAGCCTTTTAGAATTATATCAGAGTAGTAAACAGAATGTGCCTTTGGAACATTGGATGAATGGCTGCTGATAATGGGCAATGGGCAACAGTCGAGAACACTTTTGCAATTATATAAGCACATAATCTCATCTGAAAACTGCCCTGTCTGTAATGGAATGGAATTGAAATTTCTAAGTGACCCCAAACTTTTGACCGGTAGTGTATATATATATATATATATATATATATATATATATATATATATTGATATATATATATATATATATATATATATATATATATATATATATATATAAAAAAAAACTCCTGTATATCAACTTTTCTCATTTGATGTTATCCCTGATTTACTTTCATACTACATTATTTACTCTTCCCTTCCCTACCTCATAGTGTTTCAGCAAGATATGTTCAACACTTTCTGCAGATTTAAAATATATCCCACAGATCTGTGTTCTCTGAGAAGTCAAGAATGACGTTATAATATGTTGAGGAAAAAAGCTGTAATATTTATGAGAATCGTAAATATTACAACATTTTTCTGATTTACCTAAAATCGACCCTACTACTCATGTGATAATAATTGCATATGCACCTCCAGTTATTTTGACTTGTAAAAAGTTTGGACTGCAGTGTGGCTTATTTCCTCTGACCTGTAGCTCTGTGTCGCTGCATTGCTCCTCACATTTAAATGACTTTGTAAGTTCCTGATTTCAAATCGATTTAGGCCTTTTTGTGTTGGTGCTTTTTTTATGTGAGTTTTCAACGTAAACATGACTCAGAGTAAGTAGTTAGCTGAGAGACACAATACTTAGCCCTTATGATAATACATCATTCATGTCGTAGACAGCATCTAAATTCCCTGGCAAGCTAAATCTAAATTAAAACTCAATGACACACTGTTACTTAACTCCTTACTTAACTGCCACTATGTAGGCCACTAATCTTGTACTACACAGTCATAGGACTTTTATTCCCGCTCTTTGCCCACAATACTGTTTTTGATGTCTTTGTGTGCTTGTTCAGCACAGAACTTAATGACAGCCTAAGTCTATATGTATTTTCCTCTCTCGCAGTCTCTCTGTTACTGGGCCTCTACATGACGTGCCTGAGTGAGTAGTACGAGTGGGGCGACTGAGTTCACAGTGCACGCGTGTGTGTGTGTGTGTGTGTGTGTGTGTGTGTGTGTGTGTGAGAATGAGAAAGACGGGGAGGAAGGGAGGTGGAGAAGATAGACAGAATAACCGGGGTCGACTGACCACAGAGGAATTCTCCCTGCAGGCTTCAGGGCCCACAGCTGATCGCAGCACATGGTTATTAGTTTACCTCAGGACACACACACACACACACACACACACACACACACACACACACACACACACACACACACACACACACACACACACACACACACACACACACAGACAGACTACCACAGCAAAAACACATTTTACACATGTAACATTTATAGATTTTCCTGAAATCCATCAGAAGGTTTACGTGACTGGTCTTTCTCACATACATATTGTTGAGTTACACACACACACACACACACACACACACACACACACACACACACACACACACACACACATACACATACACACACACACACACACACATACAGACACACACACTGTCAGTCTAGCTCTACTGTATACTTCATGGCGGTGCAGTCAAATGACATAGGACTTTGTCACACATGTGACATTGCAATGTTGGAAGTGGGCCGGGCACAGTGTTGTAATGTAACAAAGTACAAATACTTCACTACTGTACTTGAGTAGAATTTTCACGTACCTGTACTTTACTTGGTATTTATATTTCCGGAAACTTTTACCACTACATTTCCTAAATAAAATGTATACTTTTACTCGTTACTACAAAATAAAATAAGAAGAAATTTGTTACAATGGAAAAAAAAAGCAGGTTTGGCAAATCATTTGTTCCTAAATTGCCAAGATAATGCACCTCCATTCCAGTTGGTGACCTAACGCCTGTTTGTTGCCAAGCGGGCAACAACAACAACAACAACAAAAAAACAACCATAGGTCAAAACTAAAAAAAAGAAGAGGAGGAAGCATAATGACTGATAGTGTCATGGAAGCACCTGGTGCAGGCTCTGCCGCCATGGTAACAGACGATGACCACCCCGACAACAGTGGTGATGAAGATAACGTTACACATAAGGTTCATAATCAAAGTTTTTTTTTTTTTACTTTACTTTTACTTCTAATACTTAAGTACATTTCATTTTCATTTTCTGGTAAGATACTTTTTACTCAAGTATTGCTTTCTTTAGGACTTGATACAAGACAGTCAGGCAGTATTTGGAAAGCGCGCGGTGTTTGTTTTAACATGTTTGGAAACCAGATGGGTGGAGTCACCTAAAGCAGGGCAGCTCAGGACACTTGGTACAACATTCTGTCAGTGTTAGAAAAATACGCAAAGTCAAGGACAGTTTTACCACTTAAGCATTTTTATTTTTTTTGTAATCCAAACTTTTATCCTTGTCAGGAGGAAACAGTATGGTCATTTTGACTATCACAGGACAAGAGTCTTCCAGAGAACAGTTAATCAGGTTAAAGCCTGATTTATGGTTGTGCGGATGCTCCACGCAGAGCTCTCGCCGTAGCCTACGTAAGTGGCCTGAAGTTTATATACTTGCGTGTTGATGTCCGCGGCCATCTCTTAGCAGGGCCGGCGTGTGTGTGTGTGTGTGTGCGTGCGTGGGGAGTGTGTGGTAGAGCGCGTGAGAGAGTAATGGCGATTAGCCTCGGAAGCGAGTAGCGACTCGAGAGGCATAACGGGAGAAACAAAGGGTCTCCCCCGTGCTTTCTGACCACGGTGGGAAATCTGTAGCGGGAAAAGTTAACAAAGCATGTAATACAATAAGCATGTCTAATACAATAATAAATTTTTTTGTATTTCAATGTTTTATTGCATTTTTATTGTAATTTCAATTACAGTTCCAATTCCATCAACTCATTAGTGTAATGTTAGAAGATTAATGATCGGATTAGGATCGTAACTAATGTTTATTTTCATTATTGATTTATCTGTCATCTGTTTTTTAAGATAAATTGATACATTGTTGAAGTGTACGGAATTTCAAGAACTTTTTTTCACTCTGCATAAATGTAATGTACACACTGTATAGGTTGCTATATAAATGTACAAGTATGTGCTGAAACTAGTTCATATGTACCTCTCTGTGTGACACGTGATGTGTAATGTTGAGGTGTTCACCATCATATGACCGGATCACTGCACTAAAAAAACAGCCTCATGATCTATGTGCGCACACGCGCACACACACACACACACACACACACACACACACACACACACACACACACACACACACACACACACACACACACACACCGCACTGGTTCAATTGGAAACATCACACCACCTCTTTCTCTCTTGACTTTTCAGGCCACACCCGCTGTTGAAACCCTTTGACGAGTTGGACGCCATGGCCACATTGACTACACCCTCCTCTCCTCATGGTGTGGGCTAATTGATCATGCGACTATGGAAACACACAAGAGGAAGGGCTAGAGAGCCAGGGAGAGAGGGTAAGAGATGGGGCGGGGGGGGGGACATGTAAGAAGAGGTAGAGAGAGAGACACTGGAAAGTCCACCACTTAGGGATTGAGTGAATTTACGTTTATTGAATAACTCTTGACATCAATTTTTCAATTACTGTTAAAACTCCAGGAAACTAGGGTGCAAGACTTGTGGGAAATGTTTCCTAATTATGTGTGTGTGTGTGTGTGTGTGTGTGTGTGTGTCTTTGTTATGTGCATGAATGAAGATTTCTAAGGAAGGTTTCCGAATGTCTTTAATTTGTTATTAAATGTAATCAGAATCATTTGACACCTGTGGCTGATTTGCAACATAAGAGGTTTTCATGGCTCCAAAACATGGGAAAAAAACATCATCAGTTCCTTCTCGGGATCTCCTTGTGACCTGCAGCATACTGTATCCGCTGCTCCATGTCACTGCTTACGTTTCCAATACGTTGCCTGCGGTCAAAGCCCACAGTCCATGCTGCTCATATAAAAGTTACTGTTCTATCCCACGTATACAGAGCAGTGCAGAGGCCTCTGCCTGCAGTATCTTGTGAAGAACCACCTTATGATGCATCTCGCTTTGCATAAAACACTGCTTCCGTCCATGGGGCAAGATGTATCTCCAGATATCTCTCAAAACCTGGGCAAACCAAAACTAAATAAGATTTACTTAACCTTTAAATGTCAATTTACCCAACACCGGCAAGATAAAGGTTTTGATTCTAGTGTAGTTTAAAGAAAAGATTAAGCAACCAACATGAAGGCACTTGGGATCACCAAATGACTTTAAATGTTGGTTTAAGTAAGGGTTTATACCCGGCTAGGTGTCCATTATCAGGATTTAATGGACGACGGTGAAGCCAGAACCGGGTCGCCTCCGCTGACGTTTTACAATCCACAATAACCCTGAGGGGTTTGACTAATATCTAATATAACAATGCTTCCCATCCCATAAGGTTCTTATGCAATGCAATTGTTGTTCACTGCTCCAGTAAATAGGACGGACCTAAGGTACGACTTTCCATGCTTGGCAACAGTGCACAGAAACACACCCAAACCCACACAGACAGACATTAAACTCATTATAGCATCTAGCAGTCAGGACATTCACATTACAATCATTACAGTATGCTGGACTCTCAGGTCAGCATGCTGATCTTTACCCTTTATAACCTACAAACTTAGTTAACATGGCCTGTCTGATCGAATCACGTACTGCTGTGCTGCTCATCTGATGTGTATGTGATTGTCAGAACAGACTGTTGATGTGGAGTACTCTAACACACAGCATGGCCTTCAGCATGGCCCCCAGGTGGCCTGGAGACACCAAAGGACAAAGGAAATGGAACAAAAGGAACTGTGTGTGTGTGTGTGTGTGTGTGTACGAAGTGAAGGGTATTATTCAATTTCAGGGGTCAGTAGATTGGCTGTGTGCGTGTTGTGTGTGTAATAGTAGTAGCAGGGGTTGATGCATAGACCGTATAAGTGAAGCCAAAACATCGGGATTGCCCCTTTTTATTAGTCATTTGATGCTATAAAAATGGGGTGAAACGTCATGATTGACTGCCTGTGACTGACTTGCGATTGGTCGGGTGGGTGTATGGGCGGGACTTGGATACTGCCTCACAGACTCTGGCTCCAGTATAACAAGATGGTGGTGCCAGTATTCGGGATATTTTGGCTTCACTTTTGTACAGTGTGAGGAAATGGAGATGTGTCGTCCACCTTTTTTTTTTTTTCATGGCCTATGGGTAATAGTGTCATATGATTTCATTAGTCAGACACTGAATACATCTCAGTGCTACATAAGCACGTTGGCAACATGTCTACAAATGTTTAAAAAAATATACACAGACAACAAAAGCATTGTGGTGCCATGTTAATCTATGAGTGTGTAACTGTGTGTTCATGCCTTTGTTTTAGGGCTGTCAGTTTAACGCGTTATTAACAGCGTTAACGCAAAACTATTTTAACGGCGACAATTTTTTTATCGCGTGATTAACGCATAGACAGTTAAAGAAGGATTAACGTTCTTTCGGATCTAGCTTGACCGGAAGCAAAATTACGAATCCCATTATGGCCACGCCAAGACCCGCCCTACGAAGCAGCTCGATTGGTTGCAGTTAGGCATTTCACCTCGAGTGGTTAGGATAACGGATTTGTCAGGGGATAGGACCTGAACAAATGGGGTTACGTTACGTTGGACGCCTGGCCAATAGTAGTGATTGAAGGGCGGGTCTTGGCGTGGCCATAGTGGGATTCGTAATTTCACAGACCGGAAACAAAACAGACACACGCTGTGGAAGCACCCACTTGTTTGGGCTTGCGAGCCACGTAACTAGTAGGCTCGTCACGGCGATTAGCTTCGGACTGAGTAGTGACTCTACAGTCAGTGAGAGAAACAAAGTGTCTCCTCTGTTCTTTCTGACCACGGTGGGAGACCTGTAGCAGCAAAAGTTAACCCTCTTTTTGATTTTAGTACTATGGGCAGTACTATCTGCAGTGGAAAATGGAGGTAACAGTGTTACATTATCTGACAGATGATTAGTTCCAAGTGAGAAGTGTGAAATTGAACACTACGTATATGCCAATGTTGTTTTCAATAAAAAAAACATTTGCACAAAGCAAGCCGATCCACTTTTCCATGTTGATAAGAGCATTAAAATGAAAAAATATAATGGGACAAAAAGAAATCAAGGGACATTTAGAATAGATAAAAATGTGTGATTAATTGCGATTAATCGTGAGTTAACTATGACATTAAATATTTAATTAAAATAAATATTTTAATCGTTTGACAGCACTACTTTGTTTTTTTTCATCACTGCAAACGGTTTCCTTAACCCTTCATACTTTGCTTATCCAGGCCTATATGTCCGTTTTGTACCTGACTCATATCATAAAGGACCTGTTGACCAGTATTGCCATACATGTGGCTTTAATACATATGCATCTGTGACATCAGCATGTCGTAAATTTGCATCTGAAACCATGTAGGGACTGACAGTACGGTTTAACCCTCAAAGCACTGACTCATATTAGCCCACCAGGGAGCTAGCTTTGTCATGCTTTTTGCAGCTTTGCTGAGAAACACCCTTTTATCTCTTCTCTTCTTCTAGAATCTAGATGGATTTATTTGAAAGCGTATTCAGATTAGAGTGAAACTGAAAAGGGCTCTTGTGATGTAAGCAGTTTGTCTCTTTTCTGCTCCCTGATGAACATGCTCTCTGAGTCATACTATGGTTTCTTGCTCATTTGTGCCTACACGCAACAATGGATAGTGATTATCCGAGTCTAAGCAGATGGCTTCTCTATGTTTTTTGGTTGATTGAAAACATCCTACAGAGACAGAGGAGAAAACTACAAAGATAAGACCAAAGCTTTCTGGGTTTCTGCTTGAAGGGAATTAGTGACAATACTGATAATTAATAATCAAACAGGATATTAGAAATAAGCTTGGGGCCAGCCATGCTCATTCCTGTATATGGGTGACATGTTTGTACGTAAAGTATGCAAGTATTCAGGAGTGGTGAAAACTAAGTATATTACTTACTAAGTACTGGATTTAAATAGTTTATAGTACTTGTAGTTTAGGCTACTTGAGTATTTCCATTTTATGTTGCTTCATACTTCTACCCCAACATATTTTAGTAGAAAATATTGTACTTTTTACTCTACTACCTTTTTATTACAGATAGCTTGTACATAGTTACTTTAAAGGTCAAGATTTTACATACAAAAGATATGATCAGCATATGCATTCTCAGCCCTGTCTCCTAAAAATTACACACAACTAAACTGCATTCTCAATTATGTTCTGAGGGAATCATATTTTGTCCTGGGATTACGTTTGATTTTGACTAGTGCTGTCAAACGATTAAAATATTTAATCGCGATTAATTGCATTAATGTCATAGTTAACTTGCAATTAATCACACATTTGTATCTATTCTAAATGATCCTTGATTTCTTTTTGTCCCATTATTTTTTCTCATTTTAATGCTCTTATCAACATGTAAAAATGGATCGGCTTGCTTTGTGCTTTTGTCGCCTGGCTTTGATGAGGGGGCGGAGAATTGGCATCAGCTGTGTGCTTTGTCATCAAGTGGTATTTCAGACTGGACGTGCTACGATGATAGCTCAGTTCACAACGACAAAACACACATATCACTTTGGTCTTGTCAATGGAACCATTTGGCAACTTTTTAAAAGTAAACTTTCCATTCAGAATCTTATTGGCATCCATTTCGGTGTCTCGCGCTCGCCATCCACTCAAAACGTAACATTAGCCTACTACTCTTTGGCCGTCTCGCAAGCCCAAACAAGGCCTGTTGTTTTGTTTCCAGTCTAGCTAGATCCGGTGTGGTGTTGTAGTTTTTCTAACGTCACTGGTTGTTGCAACCATTTCAAAAAGTGCGCCTGTCGCTGGTACGAGGATGTGTTGAAACAAAATGGGTAGAAAATAACCTTTCCCCTCAAAACACGATTAAGAATGCAGTTTTAGTTGCCTGGGAACAGAAGACAGGGCTGGCATTTTGATGCATTATTAAAGCGACCCTATGTAACTTTTGCTGAACAGTGGCCACAAAAAACACTTAGCATAGCATGATCTTAAATGCTAAAATGTAGCATTAGAGTAGCACAAATCAGGAACAGCCACTGACACTGACTCAGTAATGTCAGTTACCGGTACGCAGCAATATCTACCTAAAGGTTAGCTAACATAAGCTAACATTAGATCAAATAATCTAATGGTCATACCAGACTAAGTAAGGGTTTAGTAACAAATCTTCTGAGCCAATGTTGGCCTACTCGTTGTACCGAGCAACCTATTCTCAGATCACAAGGAACTCCTGATCTTTCTGTTATTTACCTTCAGTTTCTTTCCTTTTTCTTCTAGTCTCTGTGTGCTATTGGAGTGGATTCATTCAGGATACACACACATTTGTCTTACGTTGTCACATAACGTACAAACTTATTAAAATTAGCTCCACCTCGATCATAAATTTAAAATACACATTTTGAAAGGGTATTGCCACAAAATGAGTACTTTCTGAATTTTGATACTTAAGCACATTTTGTTGCTAATTCTTCCAAACATCTACCGGTAAAAATGTAAACTTGTAAGTACAGTATTTTTATATTGTGGTATTAGCACTTGTGTGTACATTTGAATACAGTCCAGTTCTATTGATACGTATGTGACGTTTCCCTAAACTTGAATGAAGACTACTGATGTTAATGGAGAAACTGTCTCTGTAGACAAATAAAGAGGACCAAAGCTGAGGAAACTCTTTATTACTCACACAGTGAAGATAAGACCGACACATTTACAAGATGACTGCATGTGGTGTCACCAGCTCTTCACTTATTACAGCCTCTAGATTGATGATGAAGAAAGACACTTTGAGCTGATTGTGGTTTTTCCACCCGCAACTGTTCTACTTAATAAAAAGACACGACTTAACAAACTGCATGACGAGACATTACAAAGTAACAGATTTCTGTTTGTGACAAGGCACAGAAATGTGTGCAAATTTTAGCTATCACCTTGTGGTTTTTGTGCATGCGTTTGTGCCAGTGAGGCAGATTATATACAATTTTGGATACATATTTCCTGTATTTTCTTTGTACTGTGTCTGTGGCTACAGAGGCCCATTTGGGACAGAAAGCCCTGGAGGAGTGGATAACTGTATCTGGTTGTGGTCAGACCAGTCATAACCCATAATGCAGCGTGAGGAACATCTCTGGCCTGGGGCGAAAAAGGTTATGAGACAATACTCTGGCTAATGCTATTTAATATGGCGGGCAGCTGTCTATCTGGGCGTCTACCTGCCTGCCTGTCTAATATTACATCTTTTTTAAATCTGGTCTTGCATACCTGATCCGCGGCCTGTTTATGGAAACTCTATCCTCCCTGATGAGATTGCTTCCTAGTCTCAAGCCTCCCAGTCATGCCTGACTCATTTTATGAGCCGTCCCTGCGGACAAACAGGCCTTCATGCTTCACGTAATGCATTGTGTGTGTGTGTGTGTGTGTGTGAGCATGCATGCATGTATTGGGAAAGTTTTACTCATTCTTAAATGTTTGTGAATGTGCACCCAGGCACGTCTTGCGATTTGGCAAAAATAAAAGCTTTGGAAAAGCGTTTTTGTGTTGTTTCAGGACACTGGAGATTCATCAGTGTGACATATCAGCTTCGTTTTTTAGTTCTGTTTGCACGGAGCACAGGGCTGCACACTTATCCAGTATCAGTCCAGTATGTAGGCCAGCTGATAAGGGCAGTGGCAGTAGATAAGTAGTTACCAGACAAATATATGGTGGTGTCGAGGAGACTCATTTTCACTCATCAATCAGCAAAGTCCTGCTTAATCAAAACAGACACTCTGACTTATACAAGAGGTATTCACCCTGTTGCATGCCCAGCAAGTGAGCAGAGTTATCATGACTTGGCAGCTTGTTTCTCAACCTACATTGTGATTAGGTGACCCGGGTCAGTACAGCAGAGCTTAAATGGATATTTCACCGTTGGAAAGATGAATATATCTTTAAATTGGGTCACTTATGTAATAGAAATGTGAATTTATTTTTAGAAATTGGTGGCTTCTAGGCCGAGAAAAGCCAGAAAATGTGTTTTGTGGATGAAAGACACCAAATCCCAGAAACACTTCCTTTGCTGCTTTAGCGTCTACTCCCAAGCCACGCCTACCGTTTACAGACAGACAGACAGTGAGACAATCAACTCAAGTGTTTTTCTATTGGCATTTCAACCACATACACGAAACAACGTTTCACCGTGGCTCAAGTGGTTACACAATTAAAATATATAAAAACAACATTATATAAAAACGACATACGAAACAGGCTACATTTAGTGCACTGCACACACATTATATGCTCCGTAAAGTTCAGCTAACACGTATACTAGCATTAGCGCTTGTGGGTTGTAAACCCTGTAATATAGTATAAACACAGCCGTAAATTTGCGTGGAATATAGAATGGTCGGCATTTTACGTCACAAACTCCACCAGCAGTTGGATACAAGCACCCCATTTCTGCACCCAGGCAGTCCTTGTTAACACAGCCCACCTCGACTAGCTAGTCTTACCCAGGCGACAGAGCAGCAGGCCTGGTAGCTGGATAGTCCGATACAGCCATGTTTCCACAACAACAAAAACACAGCAGTCTCTGAACTCGCGTTGAGAGTTTTGTTGAAGTTAGATGTAGTCCAGTTTGTTGTCTAATGAGCAGACACTTGCAAGCAGGATTGATGGAACAGGTGGCCGGATAGTGTTAGCTTTCCCCCAATACACTCGTTCAACGTTCCCCGCTGATGATGTCCCTTTACCGGCCAGAAACTGGCGTAGTGTGTCAAGTATTCTGTCTGTAATAAAGTGTCCTGCATATTCACCAATCTGTACCGATGTATCCCGGTGGTACACGTCTGCGGTAGTTTGAATGCACATAATTGTTGTTCTAAAATTTCCTTTCAGATGAATAAATCTATCTATCTATCTAAAAGTTTTCTGCTGAGAAGCCAGTAAGCGAGGATTCAAGATGGCTGATGCTCGTTTTGCCTCGGTAATCTTCGGAGAAAGATGACAGTCCAACCCCCTATGGGCTGGTTGAAAACATGTGGAAGTAGCTCCTACTACTGGCTGTAATCCATTGCCTCTGGGCAAAGGAATCTTCCGATGACGGTCATCGGAAGATTTTTTCCAGACCCACAATACAGAGATCTCTCATCTCTTATGAGGTCATAAGGAGCAAGGTTACCTCCCCTTTCTCTGCTTTGCCCGCCCAGAAAATTTGGCCCACCCATGAAAGAGAGACATCATGGCTTTCAAACGAGCAAAGTGGCAGTCGGTCAAGGCCACTAAGAAATGGCACATTCTAAGGAAAGCTCATTGTGGGACGGGCTCTAGTGGCTGTAATTCTGCACCAAGGCTGAATTTCGGGAAAAAGACTTCAGATACAGCATTAGATGACCACTAAGGCCTATATAAAAGCATC
Organism: Perca schrenkii; assembly: GCA_025617405.1. Classification (NCBI taxonomy): domain Eukaryota; kingdom Metazoa; phylum Chordata; class Actinopteri; order Perciformes; family Percidae; genus Perca; species Perca schrenkii. The sequence continues at coordinate 25,038,757 of CM046803.1, read as the reverse complement.
CAAAGAGCACCATGTCATGGGACCTTTAATGCTAAATCGGTTAAGTATCCCTTTAAGTTAGCTGAGAAAGGTGGGTCAATTTCAGTCCAGAGTCCAAGGCTGATATGAGAGGAAATGAGGGCCTAGTTTAAGCTTTTTAACCTAGAAGAAAAGCTAGATTATACAGGAATATAACCCCTAGCTCAGCACTTCAACATATGCACAAAATAGACACACACACACACACACACACACACACGTGCGTGTTGCAATTTTGGTTAAAATGTAATCGACAACCTTTGCAATGTCAGCTTCCATCTGCTTCATTACAGTAAACTCTAAAGAAAGACACGTTGGGCCTAATGAAGAGAAACAGCACATTGAAGTCTGGATGTAACGGCTCTAACTTTAAGCTGTGTTGCGTAGCAGACAAGGCTACACATCACTTTCAGCAAATTGCAAGGCACCAACGTCTTCAACGTCACAGGGATAAGTCCAAAAAAAGAAAAAGATGACGTAAAACTCACTGGAGTGCAACGCGCACACACACACACACCTACACACACACACACACACACACACACACACACACACACACACACACACACACACCTACACACACACACACACACGCACAAACCTATTACAATGAATACATTTTTGCTAAAACAAAGAATGTTTCCTTTTATAGGAAAGTATTCCAAATAAAAACCATATGTACTATGAGAACTATAAGAATACATTAAGAATGACAACTTTAAGAAGTATGATAAAAAAAACTGTAATATGTTTTTATATATTTTATAGTTCATTCAGTGCAACAACATCACACCAAGTATTGCGTCGTGTGTCCCCCCAAAAAAAGACAATGACATGACTACCCATGCAAACAAGGAAGAATGCTCAAATATTCTTCCAAAAGTAGTTTTGTATTAACCTGACTCCGCCAGACGGATTGCTTCGCATTTACTCGACATATCCATCTGGGAACTTTCCATTGGAGAACTTTTGGGAAGGGGCGAAAATACTGGTTAGCTGATTGGATGAACCATCTGTCTATCACCTATGTTGGTGATAGACAGGACAAATCAACCAATCAGATCCACGAAGCGTATGAAAATACAACCACAAGCCCGCCCCTGCTGCTGCAGGCAAAGCATAGCTCGTTAGCTCAGCATGCAACATTTCGGTAAAGGATATTTGCCGTTTGTGTAATGAGAATTTAGGAATAAAAGGCACCCTTTCAGGTTCCCGGACCATATTCCAAAAGAAGGATCCAAGAGAAAAAAAGCATTGGCGAGCGGCTAACAGAATTAGGGCTACCACTGTCTGAAAATACTGGTTAGCTGATTGGATAAACCATCTGTCTATCACCACCTAACCCACCTCAAAACCAACGCTAATTGGCTCTATCTCAAGATGCCAGACTGATCTGCGAGTGGAAAACTGGAGCTCGCGAGATCAGGACGGTCTCACGAGGCTAGTTTTGTATTGGCTAGTGGCAACACAAAAGAAAAACAAATGAAATTGAATGAAAATGAAAGACTAATTACTGCTGGTTTCAGCATTTAATAAATGTTTTAGTACTGTGTGTCAGGAGTCTTGACTTCCTGATTCAACTTCGGCCTACTGTACTTGCCATAGCTGTGCGGACACAGTGGCTTTGCACCGAGGGATTATACTTGATTTAACCTCTAAATAAAGTGGTAGATAATCTGGCCAAACAATTGTTTGTTTACAACCTTGTTTTTCTTATCCGTCTGGCTTTGGTTTGAGCAATGTCACTGTGTTCCCTGATTTCAGCAATTACTTTGCCAAGTATAATGTCATAACTGATAGACATGAAGGCCAAACCTACCAAAATAAAACCCAAGCTGTAATAAACCATTAATAACCTTTAAAACCTACATCTTTAGCAATCGGAAACATGAAAAGTCTTCCGAATGGGGTCACGAAGAGCAAACCTCACCTGATCTGACCTAGTCCTGCTGGCCTCAGTGACGCAGCACTGCCGCTGCATGCAGTATTCAGCAGCATCTGTGGTCTCCTGCCACTGCAGGACATGGCTGCAGGCAGAGCACACAGTAGTTAATATGGAAGTGCTGGAGAGATGCATGTATGAGGAATGGATAAGGATAAAGCGTGGGGGCAGGAAGGACACGGGTGGAATACATTGGGTTGGAAAAACTGAGTAAGTCGTTGTTTATTAAAAAAGGTGCATATTGTAGATTTGGAGGGGACCTTGGTCTGGACCAGGGGTCTGCAACCTGCTGCTCTGGAACTGCATACGGTTCCTTAATACTAACATTTTATTTAACTAAAATGTGCGTCAGCACAGTGCCTGACAGATTTTTTTTTTTGCTGACCCCTGGTCTAGACTGAAGCATCTGATCTCGTAATGGCTCAACATTGCAATTATTTTGTTCGAAAAAGGACAGAAGAAGGCTGTTGATTCACAAAGAGATAAAGACGAGGGGAAAAGAGCTGCAGTGACATCACTGGACAAGGACATTCAGGCCTGTTTGTTACCCAGACTTGACAGACTCCAAACATGTATGTGTGTGTAGTGCTGACAGACACAAACATTATAACCAAACGCTCAGTTGCGTGTGTGTGTGTGTGTGTGTGTGTGTGTGTGTGTGTGTGTGTGTGTCAGTGTGTGAAGCGTCCTGCTGACAGCAGTGTCCTGGCAGTGGTGTGGACAGTTGAAGGCGCTGACAGCCTCGCGTTGTTTCATGGTCCTGCTGGGGGCTGTCGGGGCAGGCCGGGGCCACAATCTGCTCCTCTTCTGTCTTCATCGTGGCCGGGCCCCTGTGGGTTAAATATACAGCCTTTTGCACTGGTGTTGAGTATCTCCGACCAAATATTCTTATCTTAAAGGATTAAATATCTTTGTGTAATGGGAATGGTGTCACTCATAGTGACAAACCTACAGAGAATTATCACCCCGGTTCTGCAGTTCCCACCAGCCACTTGGAGCATTTTAGCGTCATTCGTCTCATTGTTTTGGCTTTATGGCTCACAACTAGGGCAGTCAAAATGAACGTGATAATAACGAGTTAACGCAGGTTCCTTTTAACGCAACCGATTTGTTTTGAGACGTAGATAAGTAGGAAATAATGAGAGTAACAGGTTGAGCTAGCTTTAAAGCAACACTAGGGCACTTTTCCCGCTTCGGTCCCCCTCTACAGGTCCATTACAGTACAATATGCAAGTTTGCCATATCGGGTAGTGGATCTGTAGTTTGAATAAGACATTAATGGACAATTCCGCTTCCAACCTGTAGGGGGACCGAAGCGGGAAAAGTGCTCTTTTGTTGCTTTAAAACAGAGTTTTCTTTAAGTGATGTGGATAGATAGTAGTAGTAAACTTTATTTATTTAAGTGTTAAATTTGTATATTTAGTACCTAGAAAAGAAATGAATGATTCACTTGTGATTATTCGCGAGTAAACTATGGACAATTATGCAATTAATTAGGATTCAATATTTGAATCGATTGATAGCCTTACCTCGCTACTTTTCATTACAGTCTCACCCTCAATCAACCCTTTTGTTTTCATAGGCAATAGTTTTCATTGGAAAAGGTATGATAAACCCACTGGACACTATCTCCTCAGCATCACACGGCTCACGGACAAAGTTAGCGACTAGCTGGTGAACATTGTGGACCATTTAAAGTTTTTCCTTGTATTTTTTGAAATATGTTAGGTCCATATGTGTTTGTGTTATGTTGTGAATGTGAAAATGAACTGCTACCTCCTCTGTCAGCTCTAGCCACTGAAAAGAAATAAGGGGAGAAATCAGGCCAATTACAAAAGCTGGTCAGTCTGACGTGGTGTTGCCTGAGCTCATTACTATTCATGAGCTCGCCCAGTTGCGCTGGGTAAAGGGTGCTGACAGCCAGGCTCTCATTGGCTCGCTGTTAGCCAATCAAGGTCAACTAGCTTAGCTCGTTGAATATTAATGAGAACTGGCACAAATCGAGCTGAGTCTTCCTGCAGGCTTTCTATACCACGCTAGAATGGCTTGAAACAAGGTATCCAAGGCAATTTTCCCACAAAAAAATGTTACAGAGTCCATGGTAGAACTTCAGACATTACCACAAAGTAATAAAATATGTGTGGCATGGCACCTTTAACAGCTGAAGAGCCAGATTTTTCCCTCAGGACTTGGTCTCCAATCCAGTGACACATATTCCCAGCTGGGAGCAGTTTATTACACAGGTTACCTGCAGATTATTCGGTTAAATCCTGCCACACTACCCTGAAATTAGGTTTCTTGTCAGACATCAGAAATATACTTGCATCCTTGTGTGGTATCTAAAGATTTTGCGGCACGAGGGAGGAACTGCCATCATATTAGACGTGAATGACGGCTACCTTAAATTAAAAAGTCTGTGTCTGCAAACCAATACATCTGTTGTTTGTGTACCATCCCCATTCGGGCTATTGTTATTCAAGGTATCCTGCCCTGTGAACCTGTGAATGTATATTACCCATTGTTCTGCCTGTCATGTTTGTGTTTCACTGAAGGTTGTTAGATGTTGTAAAAGTCAAAGTAATTTTCACCTTTACTGTGAAGGGCTGATGATAAGAAGGAACTCAAACCTTATTAACAGATTTACAGATGTGTTTTGTGAGGAGATCAGGCTTTATTCCATGGAAAATAAATAACCAGATGTGAAGCGACATTTACATGGAAAAGGTGGACATCTGATCTCAGTGGTAGCCTGACTGACCTGTGTGTGTGTGTGTGTGTGTGTGTGTGTGTGTAGGGGCAACCCGACCAGTGAGGCAGCCAACAGTCTTTCCATATCTGTCACATCCTGTTATGCGGAAGAACAGTAAAAAGGAACACTCTTGTGACACTCTTAGCATGACACGATTTTCTATTTGTGTTTAGTCGCACTTCATGGCAAACGTTATGTTGATTTGTCTTTTCTAGCATTTTTTGGTGCTTGTTCATAGAAAACTAAGTAAAATAATACTGCACGCAAAGACGTTTACCTGCTTGTGGACTTAGAGTCATAAATCGTGTGCAGCTTTAAGCGAGCTGTCATCGCTTGCTGTCAACCACAACTGTCGTGGAGTCGATGGAGCGAAAGGATGGAAAAAGAAAGACAGGAAAGAGAAATGAGGATGAGGACGATGACAGATGCTGAGAACATCAACCCTGACTAATAAGAGGAGATGAACAAGCCAAAAACTGACATTTGTCTCCGATTTAGATCCTGGGTCCAGTTGAAATCATCCTCCTCCTCCTATTCTGTTCGCCAAATTTCCATATTTCCATTCCCTCCATTTCCATTCACAATACTCCAATAAAAGCCCATTGTTTTACTGAAGCTTGCTGTACTATCTAACTTTCAGAGTTTTATCTCACATGTGTATCACTCACTTCTTCCCCTTTGCCCTTGGAGAGCACACTGTATGATAAGAAATATGCTAATTATAGCAAAGTAAGCCTTTGTGGCCAAGGATGTCTGCCATAATAAACAGCATAGGCACCGACACAAACTCATACACACATATTGTGCTAGCCTGTTGAGGCTATCGCAGCAGAGATACTTGGCAAGGAGATGGTGGCTCTTAGAGGAGCTAAATTCAGCCTGTCAAGTAAGTTTGTGTGTGTCTGTGTGTGTGTGTGTGTGTGTATGTGCGTACAAGTGATAAAAGCCATATTGATAGCTAATAAACATTTTATGTCTTTATGGATCACTGTGTATGCGGGTTGTGTGTCACTGAGTAAGGCACCATTCCATTTCAAAATCTTGCACCCTAAGCCTTTAATCAGACAGAGCACATTTTGGCAGCTTGGGTGGCTTTTTGTAATTGTTTTCAATGTAAGTACTGGTACACTTTTGTTGCTCAGTGATATGTTATTTTGCAGGAGCGCCCTGAATGCCTCGTGTTGAAAAAAACTTCCACTCAGAGCGGACAGACCATCTGCCGTCACCTGCCGTCATTTGACTTCTGTTAAGCTTGGTGGGGACTCAGGCGCAGAGACGGACACACGGACAAAGAGGGTGATTTAAGATGTTGTTTATTCTGCGTGTTTTGGCAGAGAGAAAACAGTTCAGGGTGGAGCAGCTTCGGACCGGGATAGGAGTCGAGTGGGGTGGAGAGCTAGTAGCACTGAGAGCTGGATGACGAGGATATCAGACAACAGATGAGCAGGTTGCGGCGTGGAAATGGCAGGCAGGCAGGCAGCAGGAACAGACGGGATCTGATAGAAGGAGAGACAGGTTACAAACGTGGTAGAGACAACTACAATGCTGAGAGGGTAACAACTGAACTGAGATCGCAGTACGGAGCCAAGTTACCACAGGTGGTGTAGGAACGAACTGGCACTGGAGAGGTGGCCATCCCGGGTAGATAACTGCTGGTTGATTGGTGACGATGAGCTGCAGCTGGAGGTAACTGAGCAGGTGAGAGAATGGCCACGCCCCCTGACCTAGGTCCCCTGACTGGGCTGCACAGCAGGAGGAGACAGACACAGACAACACACACAGGGAAAAAGGGAAAAGGAAAACAAGCGGGGACAGGAACAACAGTGCCGGACCGTAACAACTTCACAGAAAAATAAGGGTTGGCTGAGGATGGGCGATTCGATGGTTGCCCAGCAAGAATAACAAGAAGACGCAACTGGTCGGTTCGGGGCTTCTTCAACACGTGTTAAACCTGCAAACACGCTCTCTGTCTGATTGTGGCCTAACAACATTTTTCTTGTTCACTACACACTTGGGATTAATCTGTGAATTTGAATTAGTAAATATCGGATTTAAAAAAAAACTTTAATCGACTAGTATTTCTGGTGCCAACTAGCAAAGGTAGCAACGTTTAATCGACTAGTCTGTTTCTGTTTGGAATGCAGCCCAGGAGTCAGGGAGGCCATCTGGATTGAAAATGGTCATACCTGAGAATGATTTACAGCCTGCTGGAATCTAACACACACACTCACTCACACACACACACACTCACTCACTCACACACACACACACACACATACACACACACACACACAGACACACACACAAACACATATTGAAGTAGGAGTGCTGCTCAGCTGTGTTCATGAAGTGTGTTGTCCTCCCCCTTACATGCCACACTCCTCTGTTTCTCTCGTTTACCTCCTCAGTCCTCCTTCTATCTATCCATTCTGATCTTCTCATCTTATCCCTGCTCCTCCTCTCACCCCCCCCTCTCCCCCCCGCTGATGTTTTGACCCTTGACCTGCCGTCGACCCTTTCTGGTTTCACTGGTGGCATTCCAGTCGTGTCTGATGTCTGGGTTTAAACACAGGCAGCTTTTATGATTAACAATGTTATTTATTTATTTATTTATTAACTTATTACTTACTTAGGACTCAAGTGTCATAGCTTAAAGGAGCAGTGTGTAGGGTTTAGGGGGATATATTGGCAGAAATGGAATATAATATTCCTAATTATCTTTTCATTAGTGTATCACCTGAAACTAAGAATGGTTGTATTTTCGATAGATACTTTAGAATGAGCCCTTCGTATCTACATAGGGAGCGGGTCCTCTTCCATGGAGTCTGCTGTGTTCATAGACAGTTAAGAAATGGACCAATAGATCCCGTTGCTCTGGACGGAGACCAGTGAAGGATATTAGAAGCACTTTTTTTTCGGTGATGGCTGACCGTTACTGCGCAGCCTCCGACTGAGAGAGACGACGTAGATGTGACGTGAGCAACCTGTGTGAAAGTTGTAAGTCTTCTGGTAGCTGTGCCAAGACAAATCTCAATCATTCCCAATCTTGCAGAGACAAAGAGTGTAGGTATATGTAAGGAGATAACATAGACACAGGCTAATTATTGCTAACTAAAATGCTAGTTAATATTAGTAATTAAAGCTGCAGTAGGTAAGATTGTGAAGAGCCAGGACTTTGCCAACAGATTTGAACATCGACAACTTCTCAGTCCCTCCTCCCTTTCTACTGCAGACCAAACCGTCTCCTAAGCCCCTCCCACACAACGGAGGTTGACAGAACTGCCGGCCGGCATGTCAGACAGACAACATGTTCAATAACTAAACACTAACACAACGTTAACTTTACTCACCAACAGTAAAACGATGCTAACTAGCAGGCTACCGTACAGCATCATATCAGACCGACCACTGTGCTAACGTTACTATCATCCTCACCAACGTAGCTTTGTGGACTTTTGACTACTAATAACCAAGTGAAAGATAAATCATTCATGGTAATAATGTTACCTGTTGAGACGAAATGTGGCTACATCTGCATCGTTCTCCAGATCTTTAAAATCCTGCAGCCACGCCACCTCTGAAAAGCCTCTCCATTATTCACGGAGTTTTGGAAAACTTTTCTGCAGCTCGTGCGCGGGGAGGGGGGAGGGGAGAACGCTATGTATGCGTTTGCCTGAGCAGTGATTGACAGGCAGATAGACCACCCCTGTGGCCCTGATTGGAGAAAATCGACCGGGAGCGGTAGAATTTTGCCAATGGCACTACAGGCTGTAGGAGGTGCCAGAGGAGCTGTCTTTTTTTTTTTTTTTTACATAATTCATGTAGTTCTACTGGATCATAGGGTCAGTTTCAGCAAATATGACAGAAAGTTAGTTTTATAAGACTTACCTACTGCATCTTTAAACTTAAACAGATAATGTAAGTCGAAAGTTGCTCTCTTGCAAAAAAAGATGAGAAGACTGATACCACTCTCATATCTGCCTGTTAAATATGAAGTTAAAGCCTGCAGCCTGTTAGCTTAGCTTAGCTTAACATAAAGACTGGAAACAGGGGCTGCTAGGCTAAAAAAAAAAAACGTCTGTATTTACGCAAAAGTAAATTTTGTTTTGAACCTTTGTTCCTGTGACTTCTTTTTCGTCACTTTCTCAAGACTCTATGAAAATTAGGAAAAGATTGGAGTGTGACAAAGCCCCTCTCCCCCCACTGTTGTGTACAGCTGAAATGTTTCCCTCCAAAGCTTAGTGCTTTGGAGGGAAATGGTCTCACAATGGTCTCACAATGCCTCAGGTTTGAAATCTTTGGACCATAATGCACCACCTCTCTTCATCACCTGTGTCCTCCACTGTAGCTACATAATAAAGCATACATAATGGTCATACAGTATCTCTGATAGCTATTTAGATAGATTTAGACAGCAGTGTCCATACAGCCCATTCTGTGCCTATAAATGACTAGCAACCTCTGACAATCAACATTTGCACTTAGTGCTGTTAGTGCTCTACTGAGCTTTATATACCTGGATATTACATTTGTGTGTAAATGTACCTGTAAGTGTGTTTAGGTCAATGTGTGTGAGTGCATTGTACAGATTATTCGCAGGGTTGTGTGTGGCAGTGCGTGTGTGCGTATGTGAGTATGTGTGTGTGTGTGACAGTGAGTGAGAGAGAGAAACAGACCCAAAGCAGCTAACTAAACAACAACAAAAAGACAAAGCTGAGTAAAAGTGCAGCTCTGCTCTAGAAATAGCAAAAGGCTCCACAGAGAAACCAGATGGGTGACACAATACACCCACCCACCCACACACACACACACCCACACACACACACACACACACACACACACACACACACACACAGCATGCCAACCATATACTGGTGTGTGTGTGTGTGTGTGTGAGTGCGTGTGTGTCTGTGCATGTTGTGGTTTGATGGATTAACTGACGATGGCCTTTTGATGACCATCACCTCTAAACCAGATCCTGCTGTACACAAATACACACAGAAGTGAAAACTTGAATTTCAACATAATGTAGGTTAAGTGCCTGGGCAACTGTAGTGAAAAGAGGAGGATTTTGGGAAGCGAGCAAAACCATTTGTGTCTGTATTTGTGTGTATGGTTTTACGCCTGAGTGGTCATTTTAGCAGACACACTGGCACTTTCCATCCGCACCGCATCCATATAGGAGGCTTGGCCAGTCAGAGCTATCATTTTTGAACATAAGCATTGCAGTATGTAATATAGACTGTTTTTAGGAATGGAGTTGTGAAACTGTGTGTGTGTGTGTGTGTGTGTGTGTGTGTGTGTGTGTGTGTTTGTCTTTGGCTGTCTGTTCAGTTTCAAGGACAGGTCAAACACGGCTGTCTTTTTATAGCACCAGCAATTCAGCCAGTGTGTGTGTGTGTGTGTGTGTGTTTGATAGTGAGGAACTTAGTGAATAAGAGAGCACACAAAGAAATTGTGTGTTTGTGAGAAACCAAGCGTAGAAAGATACTTTTGATACTATCATTTCTGTGATAGTGAGAGAATTGGGAGGGAAAATGTAGTTTTGTGTGTGTGTGTGTGTGTGTGTGTGTGTGTAAGCATGTACACTCCCGTGTGTCCTTGAGCCTTTCAGCACAGCTTTGTGCCCTGTCAGGACAGTCATAAAAGTGCATGAATCAGCCTGTGTCTTTTTCCATTCAAGTGTGAAAAAACAGACAGCGCTGTCAGAGAAGAAGATGACTCACCTCACCTGCATTTCACACGCTCATTGCACTTGCCTGGGAAACAAACATATCACTGCTATTTTCAACAAGTGCATATGTCTAGCCTGAAAGGATATACAGTACTGTAGATTATATGAAGGGCCTGTCAGGTGTTAAGGAATTCGAGGCGGGAATTCTATGCTGTGTGATCAGCTAATTGTATCTCTAACCTTGTGATGTAGCGGTTTCATTTAAATGGTTAGTTTTTGTATTCTAATTTGGTTTGCTAATATGCTGGGCCAAATACACAATATCTGCTGCATGTTCCACTTGTTAGCAAAATGCTAGTGGAACCCTTTGGATAAATATTAGCATAACAATTGTCTGAGACAGGTCGGTCTTTTGGACCATGAACGCTGTTACAGCAGTAGCTATGTGTAATTGATTGATTTTAGCTATACATTCTATTACTTACACTCAAAAATGTTGTTGAAAAAAAAAAAAGTTCTGTTGTGTCAGACATAAAGCATAGCAGACTTTAGCTAGGTTAGCAGGTAGTCTATATCAGTCAGCTTCTGCTGGCGAATCTTTAGAATCGGCTTTGGCGACTTGGAGTTCAGCTTTTCTTTGAGAAAAGAACAAAGAACGGCACTGAAGTCATTCTTAAAAAAGGAAGATGTGTTCGGAGTTTTGCCGACCAGATACGGCAATAGTTTAATCTATCAACTAGCTCTGCTACCTTCTTGGTTGTAGCGCTATCCTATCCTACACTATTCTTTTAAACAGACTCACACACCTGGTTGGCCTATCTGGTACTGTGTACAATTGGTTTGCCTCCTATCTTACAGACAGAACATTTACGGTAACTATGGATACATGCTCCTCAAAAATTCATGAAATGACATGTGGCGTGCCCCAAGGGTCAGTTTTGGGCCCTGTTCTTTTACTGTATATGCTTCCTCTTGCCAGTGACATCAGGAGGCATGGAATCAACTTTCACAGTTATGCTGATGATACACAGCTGTACATCTCCATGTCTCCTGATGACACAATTCCAATGGATGCACTTTTTAACTGAGAGAGAAACCCGAAATCAAAATGCAGGAATTCTCCTTAAATCCATCATCACAAGTTAAAAACCTAGGCGTCATTTTTGACTCTGAGCTTGGGTTTATCCCACATATTAAATACACAACTAAAATAGGTTTTTATCTCTCTCGGGCCAACACGGAGATGCTGATGCATGCTTTTATCACCAGTCGCATTGATTATTGTAATGCCCTGCTTTCTGGTCTCCCCAAAAAGAGTGAGACTCTCCACTACAACTGTTACAGAACTCAGCCGCCCGTGTGCTGACGAGGACCAGAAGGCAGGCACATATTACACCGGTTTTAAGATCACAGCATTGGCTCCCTGTGTGTTTCAGGATCGACTTTAAGGTTCTTTTGCTAGTTTTTAAATGTCTTAATGGTGTTGGGCCTTCTTATCTTTTGGAACTACTTTTACCATATAAGCCTTTGCGAACCCTGAGGTCCTTTGGTACTGGCCTTTTGATTATTCCCAAGGTCAGGACACACACTCACGGAGAAGCGTCATTTCAGTACTACGGCCCCTATCTGTGGAACAGTCTGCCATTGGACCTCAGGGCTGCAGAGAATGTCCAGATTTTTAAGAGCAGGCTCAAGACCCACCTGTTTAATTTAACTTTTCCGTGCCCGGTCACATGTTAGTTTCATTGTGTGTATGAGATGGTGTGTGTGGATGTTGTAAGTGGGTGTGTGTCTGTGGGTGTCTGAGGATGCATTTATGTGATGGGGGGTCAATTGCTTTTAATTGTAAAGCACTTTGTGCTACATTTTACATGTATGAAAAGTGCTCTATAAATAAAGTTTGATTGATCGATTGCGTGCAGAGAGAATTTGAAAGACAACCATTTATCCCGCCCCTTGGATTGAGCCCTGTCAATGTCTTGATGTGGGTCTGGCTCGTTTTTCTGCTATGATACCCAAAATGCCTTTGTTCCCAGACCATGGCTTGTTTGTAATGTCATCACACTGACAGCTAATCATTGGCCTCAGCAACTTCACCTTCTGTTTCATGATTACTCAGCTTATAATTGTTAATATATGTAATAGAATGCCTTTAATTACATGTGAGACACCTGTCTTCGCCCCATCCCCCACAGTTACGCCTCTCTCCATCTAGTTTTCATTTCTGCAGCCTGGAAAAACACAGCCGGCTCAGAGCTCTGCTGTTTTTGCTATGCCTGGAATGACATAAATGGACGCTTGTCAACTGAATTACTGCCCCCATTCCCTTGGGCATTAAACAAACTGAGGCTCTGCCCCTTTAATTAACCCTTTAGGCCAAATTTTGTTGTTGTTGGCTACGATTCCTCGTTGAACACAGCCTTGACACGTGGCTACAGATCACACTGTGTGACACCTACCCTGTGACAGACACAAGCATTGTGTGTGACTAAACTGAATAATAAGAATCAAACAGCCAACCGCAAGTTGATACATGTGCCTTGCCTTGCTGTCTGCTCCATGTTTTATCTTGTAGATTCCAGGTCTTGGCTAAGTAGAGACATTTGGATATCGTCACGGGGATGAAATATGAGCGGCTCCAGGTATGTCCCTAATAAGGTTCAGCAGTGTAGGAGAACACTGCGGTTATTAAGTCGGCCTGATAACAGGAATGAAAAAGAAACCCTATTATCCAAAGTCAGTCATCTTATTTTCCTGCACTCGGCTTTCAAATTGCTGTTTTGGTTTGGATGTTTTTGTTGTCCACATGTAGTCAAAGATGTTGGGTCATGGTCAACTGGGTATAATGAGAGGTGGAACAAATCATACCTCAACCAAATATTTTTGTAGCAGCCATTGGCAATAGTAGAATCTAACAAATACTAGTTTGTACTGTAAGTACTGTACTTAAAGGACAATTTCGGCACGAAACAAACCTAGGGGTCAATAACAGATGTGTACCCACTCAATCTCTCTGTTTTCATGCTAATCGAATGTGTTTGTAGCTTGAAACAAGCTAGCGCGGACCGCTGATTTACTTACAACGCTAGTATTCGGGGCACAGGGAAAGTAACAACAAATAGCTACTTATACCACTAAAAAGGCTCAAAATATCACCACACTTCAACGGTAGCATAATGAGGGTCTCTAAATGTTAACCGAAGCATTGAGAACATTGTAAGTGTACGGACAGTTTATTAAAAAGATAGTTTAGAAAGACAGTAGCTCCCAAGACGGCGGCCGCCTGTATACGAAAATGCAGCTGTCTTTATAATCTAAACTAATCAGCGGTTCGCGCTAGCTTGTTTCAAGCTAGAGAAACATTCTATTACCATGAAAACATATCCCAGAGAACGGTCGACTAGCTACACGTGTTATTAACCCCTAGGTTCATTTTGCGCCGTAATTGTCCTTTAATATGAAGTGCCATTTCAAATTGCTGTTGTTAATTAGTTGTTTGCCATATCTGCATTAAGCCTGCATGCCATTCTCTACCCAGCCTGCTCAGGCAGTGTATTATTTTTCTTTGCGACGCATTCTGTGAAGAAGGCAGCGAGTACTAGCCAATCAGAGGCGTGCTAGTGTGCAATTGGTTAAGCTACCATGTTCCAATGGTGGCATATGTGGCTAAGGTTGCTGACCCTTGTTAAAGATTAAACTACCTAGCAGTATATTAAGTAGTTCAAACTGGCCCCACCTTTACCAGCAGCAACATTAGTAATGCTTACACATTAATCCATCAATAATGATAATCCAATACTATGTGATTTAGAAATGGGCAGTTCTGCATGAATACTAAGTATATTTTGGTGCTATACACAGGTTAAAAAACCTTGGACAATGTACAAAAACATGGGCATTTAGATGATCAGAAAGGTTGACTACAAATTGAGCAACTATTTTTGTTAGCAATTATTAGCAAGAACTAGCTTTTCCCCAAATACATTTGTGGCTAATCTGGCTAAACTGTCGGCTTGTTTACAACATTTATGATCATCTTACGACTTTTGTTACTTGTCCCATTGGACCTATCTTTAGTGTCGCTGTGTTCTAAGATCTCAGCAATAACTTTAATGTTATCTAGGACGATAAAACCTTTGGCCAGAGCTATTAAAATAAAAGCAATGTTGTACTTAACCATAGTTTTCCTTTAAGCACCACTGTTCCCTCTGAACTAGTGACTTATTACCTTCACAGTGAACATATAGTAACAGAATGGGAGACTCTCATATGACTCATCCTTTGTTCAATATCAAATCCAGACTTCAGACGTGTTCAGTGATGGGAGTCATGGGGTTGATGTATCTGAGAAAAAAGAAAAATATAATGTCAAACTTTTATTTGTGGGTGAACTTTGACAAGTTTTTTTCAAATGTCTACTCTCCAATCTTGTGGGATAACGGCATAAAATGCAAAGCATCTAAAATATCCTTTGTACCTAAGTTGTAAAAGACAACTTTACTAGTTTACTCATCTGATAAATGAGAGCAACTTTCCCCTGGAACGGTCCAATGTGTGGGAATTTTTCCCATCTAGCGTTGAGATCATATATCGCAATCAACTCTCTCGCACCACGCAGTTCAAAGTACGTATTACAGCTACGGTAGCCTTCATGCTTTTTTTCTGATGATTTCTCTTGCTCTTTTCAATATCCTTTTTCTCTTTTTCTTGGCAAAGAAGAAGACTCCTGTTCCTGAAATTTGGATTTTGAATACGTGTGGTCCTCCATGTTTCCTTCTTCAAACTTGCCGGGCCCGGGAAGCTACGATACCCATTAGCAGCATTAGCAGCACCTGTGAGTTTATCATGTGACAGCGAAAACGCAAAAGGCGGAGCAGTATGTCCTGTATGTCCCTTACCCTAATGTATTTCAAGATGGCGCATGAATATGGAGCATCTACCCCAGTTCATGCAAGTGCAAATGTAAAATTTCAAGCCAAAAGGAATACTTGGAATTGATGGTGGTGGTAAATATTCATGAAAAAGGACCAGTTTGTGAACGGGCAACACAGATTTTGATAATGAACAACTAAACACGTTACACACTGGACCTTTAACGGTCTGGTGAACTGATGCTCCTGTGGTGGATATGGAAGTGGAAGTCTGTCTGTCTGTATGTCTGTCTGTCTGTCTGTCTGTCTATCTGTCTGTCTGTCTCCCTTTCGGCTCACATAAACATGCTGCCACCTTTCAAATGCACAGCTACTCTCAAACACACACCTTATACACACGCTGGCAAACTGGCACTGAACTCTGCACGTAATCACACTCACAAACTGGCATGAACACAAACACACACACACACACACACACACACACACATATACACACACACACACACACACACACACACACACACACACACACACACACACACACACTGGCTTTAATTGTGGTCAGTGTTGCAAACCAGTAAAAACAGTGACGGTTTGTGAGAAACAGGTGGGACCAAACCTATCCTTGATATGACAGGAGCAATAGCAAAGCCTATAACATTACTCCTGCAATCATTAACTACTTGTAACCTACTTTGTGTGTGTCTGTGTGTGTGTGTGTGGTTGCATGCAGGGTTGTCTCAGTCAATAATTCAGTCCTGCGAGGCTTTCTTATGCAACAGATTGACTATTGACCTTATCAGGCCACTGTACACAATGATGTCATTCCCAGGTGTGTGTGTGTGTGTGTGTGTGTGTGTCTCTGACTCTAGGTTTGATGGATGTCTGGTTTACTTTACATATTCCTTACTTGTACTTCAGTGTAGGTAGTGTGTAGTTGCTTTAGACGTAGAGGTCATTCATACATTTGTACTTAAATTGTGTAATTACATGCTGACCACTGTAGAAGCCAAACATGCTGTGCCCGAAATACATGAAATCCGTATAAGTCTCATAGTAAATCACATTCATATCCCTCTTACCTCTCCCTAAAAAGATGAATCACTTTCCAGGAGAACATGGCTCGGCAAGCTCACTGTATCAACACTCTTATCAGCCAACCTAGAAAAATGTCAAGTCCTGGAATGTTTATTTTTTATTTTTTTTTAACCCTTTTGAAAACACTGCTGTCGTTTTGAAATCTTTGTGATACTTATGGAGTAAAAAAAAAGTCAGATGTTTGAACCCTGCGGCAGCCAGTGGCCTTCAGAGGTGTCCATGGTGCGACAAATGTAACCCATTTTACCTGGGGGATGTGTTCTAGTGGAGGTTTAATGTCTGGTTAACTGTACAGCAGATCAATACTCAATCAATGATTCACTTTTTGCAAAGCTAGCAGTGTTAGCTCTACAGATAGCAGCATTGATCGGTCGGTCCAACACTTTGTTTCCAGACCATGGGTGTAGTGCTACCGGACAACGAACGCCAATTTTTGTCTAAGTGAGGAAATATGCTTAGTTCGCATAATCCGGTTGAATTTCATATTTCTTTTAAGTGCTTGAAGATCCAATAATCACTAAAGCGTATGTCATGCAAGTGTCAAGTAGGAAAAGTGGTTACATACCAGACTCCATATATACCTGTGTATATACAGTAGAGGCCAAAAGTTTGGACACACCTTCTCATTCAATGTGTTTCTTTATTTTCATGACTATTTACATTGTAGATTCTCACTGAAGGCATCAAAACTATGAATGAACACATATGGAATTATGTACTTAACAAAAAAGTGTGAAATAACTGAAAACATGTCTTATATTTTAGATTCTTCAAAGTAGCCACCCTTTGCTTTTTTTGATAACTCTGCAAACCCTTGGTGTTCTCTCAATGAGCTTCATGAGGTAGTCACCTGAAATGGTTTTACCTTCACAGGTGTGCTTTGTCAGGGTTCATTAGTGGAATTGTTTTCCTTATTAATAAAAAAGCAAAGGGTGGCTACTCTGAAGAATCTAAAATATAAGACATGTTTTCAGTTATTTCACACTTGTTAAGTACATAATTCCATATGTGTTCATTCACAGTTTTGATGCCTTCAGTGAGAATCTACAATGTAAATAGTCATGAAAATAAAAAGGACAGGCATTTGAATGAGAAGGTGTGTCCAAACTTTTGGCCTGTACTGTATATATGTATATATATATATATATATATATATATATATATATATATATATATATATATATATATATATATATATATATATCCAAATATCAAACATCCATAACAACTGTTGGAAGGATTTTGGGAATTTTGTACATACAGTTTACATACATACAGTTTATCTAGATGATGAAAATAGTGACTTTAGTGAAATATCTCAACAACTATTGGATGGATTTCCATGATTTTGAATGAATTTGATTGTGGATTTATTGCAATAACTTTGGGGATATCTTAACATTTCATCTCTTCTTGTTTATGACCAAATACCTGCTAAACTAATGTCATCTCCATCAGCTTCTCAGCCGTACTTTGTCTTTAGTGCTAACTAGCCAATGTAAGAATGCTAATATTTTATACATCATACCTACTAAAGATCAGCATGTAAGTTCTTGTTAGCATGCTGATTGGCATTGATCGTTGGCATCGGACGAAAATTGCCTGCGGCAGAATCGTCCAACTGGGATGTCCCATGTGCACATGAATGATGATCCAAAAAGACGGATTCGTTTGACTGCTGTTTTCACCTGAACACAAGACTTCAATGAAAAAACGAGCAGTGGTATTTTCTGTCATCAGTACTTTCAGCAGCTTCAGCGGGCACAGAAAGAGTTAAGTGCATGCAGCCAGTAGGTGCACTGGTTATTTTCCATCCACTTACTGAGATGTGGCATCCGATTAACCTTCGGTACGCGGCTAATGTTAGTCTTGGAGCAGCATGGGGGAATCTCCAGCTGCCCGACTTTGTTTAGTCAAACTTTTTAGTCAAACACCTGCTCATTACCGCACGCACCGCAAACACACACTCACGTACACTGCCTTTTTCTCGACACATACGCACACTCACTGCAGAAACTCGGAGGTGCCAAGAGGTTCCTGTCTAACCGTGGAGCTCAGGTAAATTAACTATGGCAAGTGCAAACCAATCTCTCTCTCTCTCTCTCTCTCTCTCTCTCTCTCTCTCTCTCTCTCTCTCAATTTCAGTTTGCTTTATTGGCATGGCAAAAATTGCATCTGTGTTGCCAAAGCACAAGGACAAACATACATATATATATAAACAGCAACAAGGAGTAAATACATCTCTCTCTCTCTCTCTCTCTCTCTCTCTCTCTCTCTCTCTCTTCCCGTCTGTCTCTCTCAGTGTTTGTCTTTGCTTGGCCTCCATTCAGCTCTTACATAACTGTGTCGGTGAGAACTTGCTGGCTGTTCAAACAGGTCGGCATCACAGAGGATTAGAGGCTGATGGACATGACCCACATACTGAGACACTTTTCTGCAGGTAGCTGTCAGCCTGTCACCCCCACCCCCGCTGACACACACACACACACACACACACACACACACACACACACACACACACACACACACACATACACACACACACACAGACAGAGACACTCATACATGCCCACACAGAGAAATCTGCTCCTGTCATGTTTGAGGATCAGGGCGTTACATAGATAATAAATGGCTGCCAGCGGTGAAGCAGGTGACTGCAGTGCAGTCGCGTCTTACTGTGAACCCTGTCTCAAGGCCATGGATAGACTTCCCATTGTTCTGCCAATTCTTTTGTTTGAGTCATGACTCATTTCAGACACGTGGCTGATTCAGTTTGTGCAGAAGTGCCTTGTGACTTGCTGTGTTGCTTTCATTTGTTTTACTGGAGGAGGAAGTTGCTCCTAGATGATGTTTGTCAGGCCACTTCTAAAACTAGTGAAAGGCTATAAGCGTGGCGATATTCTGTATCTTCTCTTATTGCCAAACAAGTCCCCATGAGTACACCGAAACTTCTACCAAAGGCGGAAATCTTAAAGTAACACACCGACTTATTGGGACTTTAGCTTATTCACTGTAACCCCCAGAGTTAGACAAGTCCATACATACCTTTCTCATCTCTGTGCATGCTGTAATGCTGTCTGACGGCTCCAGCATTAGCTTAGCCTAGCACAGATCCTGGAGGTGAATGGTTCCAACTAGCCTACTGCTCCGAATAAGTCACTAAATAACGCCAACGTGTTCCTTTTTACATGTTGTGATTTGTATAGTGACAGCGTGCACAAAAAACAACGTAACATGAGACACAGCCATCTTCTAACCGTAAACAAACCGGGAACTATATTCTCAGGCGGAAGAATATAAAACTTTGGCGGAATGATTTGCTTTGCAACAACCTGTCTGAGAATATAGTTCCCGGTTTGTTTACGTTTAGAAGACAGCTGTGTCTCATGTTATGTTGTTTTTTGTACACGCTGTGACTCTACAAATCACAACATGTAAATAGGAACATGTTGGTGTTATTTTGTCACTTTTGTCACAATTCGGAGCAGTAGGATTACTGGAACCATTAACCTGCATGTTCTGTGCTGGCCTGATGCCGCTGGCGGTGTCAGACAGCCTTACAGAACGCACTGAGATGAGAAGGGTATGTATGTACTTGTCTAACTCTGGGGGTTACGGTGAATAAGCTAAATTCCCAATAAGTCGTCGTGTTCCTTTAAATATGGGGGAAAAAATCACAGTGTTGGGGGGAGCTTTTCCCAAACTTTAGCTAGTCAAGCTACATCTGCAGTTGTGTAATATGTCTACTGTATACGGTAGAGCAAAGATTTGATACTTGTAGCGTCACTTCTCCCCAACACTGGCCAAGAATACATTGTCTTGTTTCAAAAATTTGATAATATATTCATGATCAATTATTGGTTTTCAAGAATAAAAATGAAGCAATAACAAAATGATGACGTGGAGCAAAATAAAATGACAAAAGAATAACGTGGACAAATAACATGAAATAGAAATAATAAAATACGAATGTATCAAAGGCAGCAAAGATGAAATGAACATAAAAGTGAGACAGAAGAGTAAAAAATAAAGAATATTAACAATAATAATATTAATTATAATAATTACAATCATAATAATAATACTAATACTAATAATATAACTTTTAAAAAAAGTATACACAAATGATTAGCGTACACCATATTTTTTTTACATTTGATCTCTTTATACCATTCCACATTATACCCGTCATGTTCTGTGTGTGAGGGCAGACATGTCATTGCATGGGGTGTAGTGTGCATCATCATGGGGCACTATATCACTCCAGGTAGCAATTATAATAATTCATAAACATCAATATTCATGCATTCTTGTTTGAAGCCCAACAAAACTGCCACATTAAATCATAGTGAATTACATGCATTAAATGTAATTACATACATTAAAAAACAATAACATCCATCATATCTGAGGTAGATTATCATTAGTCTAGTTTGTACTGAAGATCAGTATCGGCTCCAAACATCAGCAATTAAAATGCTGCTGGTCCAACCCTAACAACGTAAGAAACACATACAAATAAAACATAAAAATGAAGCATGAGTCATCCAGTATTTCTCCGTGCTCTTAGTGTAACCTTGCCGGGGGAAGCCAGATGAGTGCCTTAACCACAGCGTGCCACCGGGTTTTAGATAACCACAGGTTGTCTGTTTGTGTTTATCTCTGGTTCGCAGCTTCGTTGACAATAGCTTCATTATCCTGACTTCACCCAGCTGGCACTTCAGGCAGGGCCCGAACTAAATGTTAACTCAGACCTGATGAAGCGCACGTTCAGAGAGCCAATCCTGGTTCATCCCCTCAAACCGTCGCCCTGACAATGTGCACCCATCGGTGGGTTACCACGACGATGGCAGAGTGGTGCACAAGCACTTAGCACGCCCGGTGTGACATCGATCACGTTTACACAACCTGTTGAACAGAAGGGACAGTAGCAAGGACTGCGTGTGTGTGCCATCCTGAAGCATGTGATTGTACACGTTTGTTTGCTCGTATACGTGCGTTTGTGTGTGTGTGTGTGTGTGTGTGTGTGTGTGAGAGAGAGTGAACACACTGTATGTGTGTGCCGTGTGTTGTCTGTTTATCAATGTAAAGCAGACAATAAGAGAAAGCAACTTCAGGAACACGGGATCAGCTGCAAACAGCATTAACGCTAAACCAGCTTCCTGTTTAACACGTTGTTACTAAAAGGTAAATGAGCAGATAGATTCACTTGACATTCACACTATGGAGGAGTGTGAAAAAGCTTTCACACCTGGGCTGTTTGGTCTGTTTAAACTGAACTGTGGAGCGTTTCATCTGATAGGATAGGTGGAGATGTGAACATTGGAACTCTAGTACAGACCAAACAGCCAAACTCTGGTCAGGGGCTCTCGGGTCAAGTCAACTTTATTGTCAATTCTGCAATATGTGCCAGGCATACAGAGCAATTGAAATTTATAATATAAAAAAATAAATAAATAAAACTTGACTGCTTGCACTGCAGTCGAGTTTGGCTGAATGAGAACGCAATCCATCCAAAGTATAGAAAGTGAACAAAAATAAAAATGTCAAATGCCTATGTCTTAAGCCCTAAGTCAGCTTGCTGGTCCACTGTTAGTGAATGTGTAACCATGCCTTCAAACATGCACGCGTATGCACGTACGCACACACACACACACACACACACACACACACACACACACACACACACACACACACACACACACACACACACAGTGAGGTGACTGTCATTTGTACGTACGTTTGCAGGTAAATTTGTGGGATGCGTGTGCGTGCGTTTGTGTGTTTGTGTGTGTGTGTGTGTGTGTGTGTGAGAACTCTACAGATAGGGAACAGGTGTTGTATGATTGTGCGTCATTGTGGGGTCTCCTAACCACAGACACACACACACACACACACACACACACACACACACACACACAGACACACACACACACACACACACACACACACACACACACACTCGCACAATGAACCAGCTGAGTGCAGCCTCTAAACCTCAGGCCTGACTCACCATGCGGTTGTTATTCTTGTTGTTGCTCATGGGCTCTCTGTTGTTCCACGACCTTAACCTTTGCACTAGTGTCTTGCCGTGGATGAGCGAGCATCTCTGGGTGCTCCCTGCCCTCCCTCCCTCCCTTTCGCTCTCTGCCTTTCTTCTGTGTTTTTCCCTCTCGGTTTTCTTTTATCTCGAGTTGGAGCGGGCTTCCTGCCTAACAATTGGAGGAACCCAGTAGTCCTAGGTGTCACGCTCTCTCATCTCCCTGTATCTCTGTCGCATGCATGGATAGAGCACACTCACTCACACATACACACATTACAGACAGCTGGCGAGATGAGGCAATTCTGCAGGAAGAGCCAGTTCCTGTTTAGGAGTTCATGGATGATGGCCGTTTCAAATGGGGACCTAGTGTGTGTGTGTGTGTGTGTCTGTGTGTGTTCAATTTAGAATAGCTTCAGCGATTTACAATAGCTTGAAAAAGTTCAGTTGTTTGTCACATGACTTCAGAGCAAAGAGTTCGTTATCACAGCAAGACACCAACATAACACATTTTTGGACAGAGCAACGATGTGTATTACCATCTGCAGGTTCCTGAGCTTAATACATAATGATCCAACCTGTAATTAAACCTGTGCAAGTGTTTGTTGTCATGGATCTATAACATGCCATTCAAAGAGCTGATGAGAGCTTTTACCAAAAGGTAGGATACTTTGAAATATAAAAGAATAAGTATACAGTAGACGTGATAAGGGACCCGTGCAGGCGACATTTGGTTTTCTGTTTTCCCTTTTTTCGCCACCATTTGAACACTTCCATTGCATTTTTTGGCAAGTACTCTTCACCTCAATCCAGAGCTCCTCAAAAGCATCCCTCCTCTCTATAGTGTTGCAGTGTATCCAGTAGGATATCCACAAGTTCAACTGATCTTGCCAGGTCAAGAGATGGCGATTGCAGCATGTCTCAACCACAACTTTGTGTCTGTGAGTATCTCCCTAAAGAATACCAAAAGTCCTATGAGTGTCAGATCAGTCTCTGCAAGTAGACCCCTTGCATCGACTCCCCTCTCTCCTGACTCTCGTGTTTGATGTCTTGAAGAACACGTACGACGAAAGTTACGAGTTAGACTGACCGCCTACACGCCCACCATGTGTCACTGAGACACGGAAGTTCCTTGGGCTGGCCCTGGTACGTCTCCTTCTGAACCTCTACCCACTTCTGGTGCACATATGAGCTGGAAATAAATATGTTGCACTAACTGTGGAGGTAAACACAGATTCATAGACATTTAGGAGGGAACTGTTAAGGCACACATAACAAAAATTTGAATCATGGCTTACTAAGTATTACAACCATTTATAGGATAGTTTCACTGTTAAAAACATAAGCTAATAAAAACATGCTGAGTGTCAAGTCCATAAGGCTTGGGCACTGATGAAACCTTTAAAGTGCTCATATTATGCTCATTGTCAGTATATGTATTTAGAGGTTATATCAGAATAGGTCTACATGGTTTAATTTTCAAAAAACGCCATATTTTTGTTGTACTGCACATTGCTGCAGCTCCTCTTTTCACCCTGTTTGTTGAGCTCTCTGTTTTAGCTACAGAGGGAGGCATCTCACTTCTGTTCCATCTTTGTTGGGAGTCGCACATACGCAGTAGTTAGGTAAGGACTACTAGCCAGTCAGAAGCAGAGTATGAGGGCGTGCCACGCTACCAGCTAGGCGAGCATTATAACGTGTGTTACAAAGTGACGCACGTTCGTCACAGAAGTAAAGGCTGGACTACAATAGAGCTGTTTGGAGCAGTTGGTGAACAGTGTTTTCTGTTGGAGATGGTAAGTCCCTTTGGGGTGGACTTTGGGCTTTTTCACTTTGTAAACCTATAACGTGCACAAAAAAGATATATATCACAATAAAGGAAAGGGGGAAAGCCAAAAAGCATAATATGAGCACTTTAAACATATCATTGGATCCATTGGGAGCAGCACCAGTTTTATTTTAAATTTAAATACTCTTTTTCTTCTACGCTAATACCCATGTCATAACATTTTTCACCTATCAGCCAATTAATTTTTACAAGAAATGCAATGGTTTAATAGCACCTTTTATATTGCACATTTCAAAAATCTTTTCTGTACTGTTTAGTTTTGCCTTACATTTGCACAATTTAGAATGTATTACTGTGTTGTACATACAGTATTACTGATCTTTCTGTATCGTATTTGTTTATATTTCTTATCTTTTATATTATACTTGTTGTACGTGTCCTTATTGCTTTAGTTCCAATCAAAACCATGAAACTTGCACTATGTAACTTTTTTAAATATTGTTTACCATCTCAGCCAATTGTCAGGGTAGTCAGATTCATTTTATTTAAAACAAGGACAATGCACAAGTTAACATTAACCTTGTAAAAGAACAAGGAGAGATGCATTGTGCCAGGTTGTAGCACAAGTGCTATTTTCCGCCCGTAGTCCCTTTACAGGTCATTAACACAATAAAAATGCCATTCAAGTGAAATACAAAACATTAAAATATACAACAACCACAGTCACACCTAATTTACAATTAAAAACTATGTGCTCAATTGTTCCCCCTTCCTAAAACCAACCCCCCCCCCCACCCCACCCCAAACCAACAAAGCTATGCAATCAAAAT
This sequence comes from Perca schrenkii, assembly GCA_025617405.1. Taxonomy (NCBI): domain Eukaryota; kingdom Metazoa; phylum Chordata; class Actinopteri; order Perciformes; family Percidae; genus Perca; species Perca schrenkii. The sequence continues at coordinate 25,013,743 of CM046803.1, read as the reverse complement.
CCCTACCTATCCCAGTACACACACACACACACACACACACACACACATTCACACACACACACACAGCTTCCATTCGCCCGCTGAGGCTGAGGCACAAACACCTAGTGATCATAACTGGGCCCCGACCTGACCTAATACTTGCTCTGTGTATAGTCTATTTCTACGGCCTTCCGCTTCCGGGATTGCTCCATTAGCACCGGAAATTCCGCCGTATATCCTTCTTTTTCGGTTAGTAAGGGCGCCTGGGTAGCTCACCTGGTAGGGCGTGCGCCCACATACAGAGGCTTAGTCCTCAACGCAGTGGTCGCGGGTTCGATTCCAACTTGTGGCCCTTTGCTGCGTATCGTTTCCCCTCTCTTTCCCCTTTCATGTCTAAAGCTGTCCTATCTAATAAAGGCCTAACAAAAGTGTATGTAGAAGAGTCAGACAAACAGGGGTATAAAAAGACCTGAGCTCCCACTGTGTATTCAGATGGTTGAGGTTAGAGGAAATCCTACGGCCGCTTCATTGGATGGCGCTTTGTTTATCAGCTACATTTTCTACAGCAATCTGCAGCGGTCATGGTGACTGTGTAAAGTTTGTCTTTTCTAAGTTGCGGATAACCAAGTCCTGAATGACTGAAATGCCAGCTTTCTGTTTGTGTGTGTGTGTGTGTCTCAATGCCATACGTGATTATACTGTGTTTTAAAAGGTTATATATGTTTTTATAATAATGATTTCATGGGAAAACGCAATCATGACAACTCACGACTGACCTAACCTAACACAGTCACACAGATTCAGCACACAGAGTGCACACACACTGGAAAACAGCTGGAGGTTGCCCCGGGACCAGTGGTCTGCTGTGTTGATTGACAGGTGCTTTAACAGGCTGTGATTGGCTCTAATCTCACCTGCGATGGACCAGTCGCTGATCACTGTCTGCGGTAACCCGATTCACACACACACGCACACACACACACACACACACACACACACACACATGAATCCAGTCGTGCATACGCTCATACACCCACCACCTAACCCCCTGCCTCTCTACACTAACAATACCCCTTCAATGTCTCAAACTGTGTCCCTCCAAATTTAGTCCGTCCTACGTTCATTTGGAAATGAAGACATTCTGTTTGATCTGCATAGGAATTTCCCTCTCTCCCATCTCTAGGACAGAGGGAGAGAGTCGCACAATGTACCAGTTAAAAAGACTTGGTCTCCATTGAAACTGGGCTCTCTAAACTCCCTGTAGAGCCCCTGGGGCCCCCATTACGGTTCTGGCCTCTATAGAAGGAGCTGCGGTGCTGAACACTGGGCCTCCTTGTATTCTCCCGGTGCCCCAGCAGAGAGCCATTGACAAGAGCCACAATGTCCCGAGCGCTCCTTTACAGTAGAGAGGGGCTCTTTTCTCTAAAGGGTGGCTGGGGACTCAGAGAGGGGGACCTACTTTTTCACAAGGAGCCCTCTCCAATGGAGGCATCTGCAATCTGTTGCTTGCCCCCAGCCTGGTCCAGCCCCTTCTTCCCCTTCAGCTCCTTTTTATTGCAAAGCGGCCTCAAACAAGGACAAATCAACCATGAATTCCTTAGCGCCTGGCAGGCGCTGCCCGCTCCAGCTCTGTAAACCCTCTCTCCTTTTCTCTTGTGCTCTCTCTGAGCATTCAATCTCCATCCCTCGCTCTCTAACTCTGTCTTTTGTGTAAAATAAAATAAAAAAAAAAGTCCTGAAGGCCTGTTTTTTTCCTAGCCTACCCCTTTTACATTTTCCCGCTCCCGCCTCATGTGTATCTTTCAACTGCTTCCCACTCTCTCTAAAAAAGTAAAGTGGCGAATACAGGAGGTGAGAGGGCTAACGAACAGAGTTCCCAATAAAAGGCCTTTATACAGAGCTGGTAAATGGGAATCTGTTCTACAAGGCATCCACCCATCTACCAGCAACTTCATCCCATGTCCCTTTCCCCCATGTGAGATAAACACAGGTAGAAGACAAGATAGGGGGCGACAATACACATTGTGTAACAATGACGCCGTTATGTATGACGGCACATTACAGGCCCTGTAATGTAGAAAAGGTTGTCGCTAAAACTTTGATTTCCCTCTCAGAATTCTTTTGAAAAAAAATCAAGAAATATGTCAACTGAAAGGGTGGAAGGTGAAATGAAGTTGTACAAGAACGTGTCTGCCTGTCTGTTATGCCGTCAATAAGTGTCTGTCAGTTTGTCTTGTCTGCCTGACTGTCTGTAAAGGAACTTCCATGCGGCTAAGCTGCTGAGGATCACATAATAGCGGCTGTAAAATAGGACCACAGGCTCAAAGGAAGCTCAGTCAAGCCAGAAAACCATTTAAACCCACCTGTTTTCCTCCTCCTCCTCCTCCTCCTCCTCTCCATCCTCACATCCTTCCTTTACAGCGAAGCAGGGTGAAGTTCAAGGGCTGTATAGCTTGCTGTATGGCCCCTGATCCCACACAGAAACTGGGTGTTCAACATCAAAGCTCACATGCAGTCCACATATAGCCCCTATGTGAAGTTTCGCCAGCTTAGCTGTCCAGCACAACAGATGGAAATTCAAAATCCAACAGGTGTTCGGCAGCTTGGATGGTATTGTTTTAAAGATACTGATGATGTAACGAAGATTTTTTTTATTATTGTGTAGGCAACAAGGGCTTACAAGACCCCACACATTAGTATATGGCATGCAGCACGTACATGTTAACAGTTCAAAAGAATACCATTTAACATGACTTCTATAGTCACATGTATGACCATAGTAAAAGTCATACAGTTCTAATACATCATATGTATTTATTTATAGTCATCGTTTCAAGGGACCATGTACAATATTAGATATTACCATTTGATGTATTGTTCCAGAGTTAGTTTAAAGGTAATTTGTATCTGCAGTATCTTGGCTGACAAGTTATTTTTCAAGCTTTTGAGACAAATCTAAAGACATCAAATTTGAGCAACCATTCAAATTTCTGATCATCTGTATATCAGATAATATACCATAATATAGCTGGTGGAAAACAAGTAGCATGTATCATGTACTGTTAATTAGAGGGTAGTAATACTATAAAAGAAGGCATAAATGTAATCTGAATGAAGAACTGCCACATGGAAACACATCCACACACGCACACACACACACACACACACACACACACACACACACACACACACACACAGTGCGTCTCACTATCTTTGTGGGGACCCGTCATTGACATAATGCATTCCCTATCCCCTTACCCTAACCTTAACCATCACTACTAAAAGCCTAACCTTAACCCTTACCCTCACCCTAACCATAACCTAATTCTATCCCTAATCCTAAAACCAAGTCTTAACCCTCAAACAGCCCTTTAATCTTGTGGGGTCCAGCATTTTGGCCCAACAAAGCTGTCGGGACCCCACAAGTATACTGGACTCCTGGTTTTTGGACCCCACGAATGTAGTTAAACAAGAACACACACACACACACACACACACATACACACTTCTACATGTTTGAACCCACACGGACACCTGCAGTAGATTTAAGCTCTCCACAAACACAGGACCTTGGTCACACAAGCCCTCTGTCAAGGCCACTGTCGTCGTCTTTCCTCCTCCCTCGCCCTCTGTAAAGCCCAGGGGATCCAGTCATCCAAGGCCACTCCTCTGTGCACATCTGCTGTGCTGGACAGCCAGGCTGGCAGGCGAGGCGAGGCGAGGCGAGGCGAGGCGAGGCGAGGGGGCCGAGTTGGGGCCCGGCAATCAGGGTACTTGGCTTTGGAAAGGTTGTGGGCCTGGCGGCTGGATGGAGGGGGTGGGGGGAGGGGGGTGGGGGGGGGGTGAGATGCCTCAGAGTAGTGTGCGGGCTTCCATGGAGATACTGTCTTACAGTGTTTACAACCTCCCAATAGCGTGTCCGACCTCTCCTCCCCATCCCTCTATTTCTCCACAGGCCCACTGTGTCCTTCCTCTTCTAATGTAAATGTTGGGGGCTGGCAGGCTGTTGTTGTGTGTGTGTGTGTGTGTGTGTGTGTGTGTGTGAGAGAGAGAGAGAGAGAGAGAGAGAGAGAGAGGGTGGGTAACTTGTTTTGGTGATTCTCTGCCTTCCCTCTGTGTTGGAGTGGTGTTTTACGGTGTCAGCCTTTTCATTTTATAACTCCCTCTCTATCTTTTCTCTTTTATAAGAGGTTCTGTTCGTCCAGGCCTGCTGCCCACCAAAAGGCTGGTGTTAGTGCAATCGGGCATTCACACCACCACCTACTGAAGAGAGTGAAAGGTGGCAGGGCTGAAGAGTGCTGTCTGGCCCTGAGCAGTGGGCACCTGGCAGTGTCCATGTGCCAGCCTGGACACCAGGCCAAACCCATCCATCTGACCGTGTCATTTAGTCTAGAGCTGAGTCCTAAAATCGTGTTTTTCTTCAGACAAGTCAAAATAATCTGTCAGGGGCGAGGAACTATAAGATAAGTCATAACCACACACTGTACATGAAGAAGTTGGAACAAGTTGATTGACGTATTTGTGGAAACAGCTTCTAAGCTTCAAGCCTCTGGGTGGACGTTTCCAGTGAAAGTGGTGGACACGTACCCTGGAAATCCAGAGTTCTCGCCAGAGCACAATTTGAATTTGCTCAGCGAGTCACTCTGGCATTAAGTATAATGATGCTCATTAACTAAGCCCTTGTAGCCGAGCTGCACCAATCACATCGGTGTATCTGATATAGGCGGGCCAGAGGCGAGCTAACCAGATGACGACAGTTTAATCTACCAGTTAGCTCAGCTGGTAGCTAATCGTATGGGTACGCTCTGGATTTGTCGCCCCGTGTATTGTTGTGATTGGTCGTAATGTTATCCAATTGCGTGCAGTGAGATTTTCAAATGCATGCTTGGTGCCGCCCCTCGAGTTGGGCCATTTTCATTACTCAATGCCAGACCCTTAATCTTTCGGATTTGGTTCTGGATTTCCAGGCTAGTTGACACGTCCGATGACAACTAATGTAGGGTGTGCTCTCACAGCAGAAAAAGTACATGCAATTTTCGTCTTTTTGGGCTACGCTAGCAGCTAGCGTAGGCTATTTCTTTTGTTAAACGCTAAAAGATTGAGTTTAGATTTACCAAAGTCACAAAAGAACACAAACAAACTCACAGATCGGGGCAGCGGTAGACCAGCAACTAGCCGAAGGAGGGCAGCACTAGAACAGCAACTACCATTTTCTACAAAGTAAAATGACATCAACAACAGCCTTAGTTCCCCGTCAGAAAGGGCTGTCTGACGGCAAGGTAAAGTGGTGAAAATATTCTAAATATAGCATACACTTAAAGGAATACTTTGCCGATTTTAAACCAGCTCTGTGTCATCTGGTCTGATCTCGGCAGACCTCTGCGGCTCCGCTCCGTCCTTAGGAGACAGGTAATGCTCAATCCACTCGTCCATAGCTAACCTTAAATGTTTCCATTTTGTATCAGGTTTTAGTTTGTTTGTCTAAAACTAATTTGTCGGACGTGGAATGATACTTGTTGTGCATCTGATTTAGACACCATAGCCGTTGTATATGGCTATTTATATCACGGCTACGAAGCAATCAGATTGCTTGATTTGAGCTAGCCGTTTTATAATTTAAAATTGACTGTAGTTACTTCTACCAGCGTCCAACCTGTTGCACAGGGACCTACATGTGAGCCAAGGTGTTTCTCAGTAATCTGCTCATCTCAGCGTCTTTAACGAAGTTTGACATTTCTTTGAATGAAGCAACGATGAAAGTCTTTTGGTTTGTTTTTTTCATTATTTGGCCTAAAGCTCTACCAAGAAGAAATCACCAAATTAAAGATTTGATTAATAGCAAATCAATCTGTGGGTTGAAGGGAATGACTCACATGTCTGCCTTAGACAAATGTTTAAAATCTGTGAGATAACGAGAGGAGGAACAATGAGCCGGGTGAGAAAACCATTCAAACTACAATGAGTCATTTCTCTTTGAGAGCACTTTCTTTTCTAAGAATGATCAGCTTCGCAATAACTCACCTACAGTTATATAGTCAAATGGAGAAACATACACACACACACACACACACACATGCACACCATTCAGGCAGTTAGACAACTAGCAGACTGGTGATTGATTTCTGTGGGTAAGAACAGAAGCACCTGACCATTAGCGGAGAATGATGGGTGGAGCCCGAACAGAGGGGCTTTTTACAAGCCCAGTGTGACTGACAACAACACCCGGGAGCCGTGTGTGTGTGCGTGCGTGCGTGCGTTTGTGGTGTGTGTGTGTGTGTGTGTGTGTGTGTGTGGGGGATAGAGAAAGAGACTGGAATCTGGAGGAGTGTGTTTCAGTGTGTGTGTGTGTGTGTGTGTGTGTGTGTGTGGCTGAGACAGAAAAAAAACTTTCCCTGTGTGAGTGTATTTATGGTGTGTGTATGTTGCGGGGGAGAGAAGGAGGCCCTCATCATTCCCATCAGTCCAGCTGTGCCTCTTTTTATCCGCACTTCCGAAGCCCATCAAGTTTGTTTTTTCAACGCTCCCCCCTGCCCCACACACACACACACACACACACACACAAACACACCAGTGCACTTGACAGAATCTCTGTCTACCGTTGCACATCAAAGGCGGAGAGAGGGAAAACAGCCTCTTTCAAGAGGGAAGGAGAGGAGAATCCCCCCCCCCTCTCCTGCCTCCATCTCAAGACCCCCTGCTCACCTCTTTTGTGGTGTCACTTTTTCTTTTCTCCCCTCCCTTTTTCGATCTTTTTTCCCCCTACCTATCCTATTCATTTAGGAGACTGTAAAAAAGATTGCCAAGTTCATAAAGGCCCCCCCCCCCCCACACACACACACACACCCCCCGTTCTGCTCAGGGGTCCATTGTGGGACTGGGGAAGGTGGTGGTATAAAAATCCATATACCCGCACAGGGTGCAATGCTGGGTCTTTGTTTGTGGTAGAAGGGGAATAATGGGGGAAATAAAGGGATAGTGTGAGGGAATGATAGCTTCATGAAGGAATGAGGAGGGAAACGAGGTGAAAGGTTACTTTTCATTTTCCAGCTTTCTGTAGCGGCTGGCATTTCATAACTCAAATTTGCAGACCATCTAGCTTGTCCTTAAAGTGTCCCGAGTCTCAATGTACTGTTTACTATAGAGTACTGAATGTCTAGGACTAGAATAGTAAATGGTGGAATGACTTCACAATCTTTAACATAACAGGAAAAGCACAGTTGTAACTAATAACATTAATGATGGCTCTGTTCCATTTCAGTGTCCCAGTAAAGTGCCAGCGTTCACAATCACAGGGCCCTGAAACTGCAATATACCTGGAATGGAATTCAGCCATTGTTATTCTTATTGATTGCATCAGTGCTTTCCTTACTTTTAGCTAAAATGCTTCCTCTGAAAAAGGCCTGCTGGACACACATCAAAACGACGTCATTCCTCTGTTTTTATTGGATTCTGGAGTCACAAGTCAGACTGCTCCTTTAATTGTTTGGTTACACTTTACTTGAAGGTATCTACAGAAGAGCGACATGACACTGTCATGAACGTGTCATAAACATTCTAAACAAGTCATAAACGTTTATGACATAACGCTTCTTTTAGGAAGTGTCATTCCGTTTAGTTAAGTTATGGTTATGGTTATGGTTATGGTTATGGTTAGGGTTCATGTGTCATGACTGTGTCATGACAGTGTCATGACAGTGTCATGTCTCTTATGTAGATACCTTCAAGTAAAGTGTTACCGGTTGTTTTGTTCATAAGGAATACCCCAAGCTGTATGAAATAAAACGAGACATCGTACAGAGACATTCCTTACATGAACTATGCTACATTTTGGAAACAGTAAGTCTGTATGGCAATGACACAGAACAACAACAACAACAACAACAACAACAACGCAGCTTGGTCCGAAGTTGTTTGAGAAAAAGTGTGTTTACGGTAAGAGAGCTACAGCTGAGCTCCTCTGGAAACTATTAGTTGAGCTCATAGAACACGTGCCAGTAGACAGTACCCATTTTTGATCTCTGAAATGAAAAACCGATGATTTCCCATTAACGACTGACTCAACCGGCTGTTCCAAAAAAACTGAATTACCGTAAGCAAGGGAGTCTGTTCGGGATGTTTATGCCGTGTAGGAGATATTCAAAACAGTGGTTTTTCTCACATGTCAAGTGGAGAAGCGCCGCGATGAACTACAACGCGGATGGGGGGCGTTTATGTGAAATATGGATATGAACTGTGAATGTTATTTAAAAAACAAAAACAAGAAAAGGAAAAAAAAAAAAAGCCTGTAAGTCACATGCTCTTCAGTCACTGTCACCTCACAGCTTGTGCAAATCACCTGTGGTGTTTGTCTGGAGGAAACCTCTTCAAAAGATCTCGGGTTTGGTTTCCCTGCGACTGCAGCAGCAGCAGCAGCAGCAGTGGCAACTGTGCAGCATGCTCTGCTGTGTGAAAGATAGTGGGAGAGACAGAGACACAAACAAGGGTGACGGAAAAAGAAACTGGGTGGCGGAAAAAAGAGACTCTCAGCATTCCAAACGCATGCACCATGAGCTAAAATAGTCGTATAATAAATAAAAAATATCATATTGAAAGTCTTAATTCAAATAAGAATATCACTAGCCCGGGTAAACCCTGACAAACTTCCAACAAATTTGAGATTTGGGTCTGGTGTCAGCCAGGCTAGAATATCACAGGAATCATGCAAGAAAAATACACAAAACTTCAAATATGACGCTGTTATTATTCATTATTGAGAAACTACCCACTATAGGAACATCATAATGATTCCAAAATAACATATCATGTTCCTCTAAGTGTTTGTTCCTATAGGAAACTAAACATTGTAGTGATTTTTTATATATATATTTTTTTTTTCAAGAGGAAAGAGAGAAAGCAAGAAAGGGAAACAGATGAAGATGGGTTACGATAACATCAGAACACCTAGTCCTTTATCTGTCGGAGTCTGGTTGCTTAGCAGAATGACTGGAAACCTCTGTGACACTACATGGTTAAAAACCACATCACACCAACATGAACGCCGGTATCTGAGTGGTGCGGTGGAGCAGAGGGCACACGTTCTTAACAGAGCATTCACAAACACACACTGCTGCAGTGTGCCCTGCTGCACACGCTTGACAGGAGATGTGGAAAAGAACAGAGTGAGCACATGCACAGACACAAACACGGACCCATATATGAGCAGAAATTGTGCTGATACTACACCGCATACAAAACCGCACTGTTAGCACAAAACACTACACAAAATGCTGGCACACTTCCTGTAAAATAAGTGCTTGTGTACGTGCAGACCGTGGAGACTTTGTATCTCTTCCCAGGTGTGTTTACGTCCCCATCTGTCTCTTTGCACGTGAATGTAAATAGACTGTATTTACAAAGGGCTTTTCTAGTCTTAACCACTTCTCAAAGCTCTTTTACATAGCACGGGAACCATTGACCTTTCACACACATTCGTACAGTGGTGGCCGAGGATGCCGTACAAGGTCCCACCTGCTCAACAGATGAACATTCACACACGTTTACACTCTGGGTTCAGCGTCTCGCCCAAGGACACTTCGACATGGGAATGTGGGTCCAGGGATCGTACCGCCAACCGTTCCGATTGGCAGGCGACCGCTCTACCGCCGAGCCACAGCCGCCCATCTGTGTGTGTATAAATTTTTTTCTGCGGCACTATGTGCGGTTATGTGTATGTGGCAACGCACACATCATGTACAGTATACACAACATAACTGTGTGCCAACACACAACGTGTGGGTGCACGCTGTCAATCAGCCAGTGTGGGCAAACACAGGCAGATGAATGGGAAACATGTACGTGCTTCCCCATCTCAAACACCCATCAAGTTGCCCTTTGCTCCCCACGGAAAACACAGTAGTGATCTATTACCGCCTGCTATTGGACACTCAGTAAGCCGCGGGTGAATCGCGGCCCCTGGTTGGATGCTTTAGTAAGACATTGTTGTGAATGAGGACAGGCTGTACCGAGCCTGACCTGAGCTGGGATGACTCATTCATGGACTGTACAGATGAGACGCGAGAGGCTCCATAGCACGAAGATGTGACGTTGGTGGGATTTACACACAGGCACACTGTGGCTTTAGACATGCACCAGCTAAAATAATAATCTGCATATTTCCATGGACAAGCATTACACCTTGTCCGAGAGAAAGGACAAGTTTATGTATATAGCGTATTACATACACACACACACACACACACACACACACACACACACACACACACACACACACACACACACACACACACACACACACACAAAAGACATTCAAAGTGCTTTGCATAAAATCATTAAAGAGGGAGTACAGCTAACACAAAAGAAAAGAAATTTAAAAGATGAAAACAGAAAAATAAAAACAAGGGAGCTCTGGATTAAAGCCCAATGTGGATCATGTTGTCAGCTTTAAGGTGAACTGTAGTGATTTAGTATTGCACTTCTATGAAGTTAGGCTGTCTGCAAGAGACAGGCTGAAAAAATAAGGGCCAAAATTACTGGAGCAGTGGGTGAGATACAGTATTCTGACTTCTAGTTCTTGGTATGGGTCAATCTCTCCAAAACACTATAGCCTACACTTCCCATAATGCAACTTAATTTGATGCTCACTGTCTGGTAAATGCACACATTTACTTTAAAAAAGGCCCCAGTTTGTGGCACAGGTTAAAATAACCCTTATTACATAATCAGACTTTTTTTTAACTACAACCTGCATTGAAAAGGTAGTTAAAAGTCTGGTGTAGTCTGAGGCTATGGGCTCAATCTCTTGAGTTAAAAACATGCTAAAATGCTACATTGAAGGGAGTTTAGGGTACAGTGATAATTATCTGTTGGTTCATCACTATGAGTGACACCTTTACATTGAACATAGTTGTTTGATCCATTGTTGTACACATATATTTAGTGTAGCTTTAATGAAAAAGACATGGCAGTACTGGCCACAGTGTTTGACTGAAGTGAGAATAAGCAGCATCAATACAACACAGCAGTGACATTGGAGTACCATCATGGAGACAAACATGTAAACAGTTGTCAGCATGTTAATGCAAAGTGGCAAAAAGTACCATGTACTAAGCTTACCATTAGAACAGGGGATGACAGACAGTCAAACGCACACCCCCTTACACACACACACACACACACACACACACACACACACACACACACCTCAACTTAAACAAAAGCATGCAAATGTATAAAAACATAAATGTCCTGCACAGGCACATCTTGTCTCATCTCATCTGATGACGTAAGTAGTCAACCTGAAGCGATATGTGCAATGCACTTTGCAAGGTGTGCAATCATGTTTTCATGCATTTCTTTTGTCCGTGGAGAGTTTTCATATGTATGTCTGACTGAATGTGTGTATAAGATACAGCTGGTGTGCTAATCTTTGCCTCTCATCTCCCTAACATCAGCACAACCAGTGTACCCTGTGTACCTGTCTGCTCTCTTACGTGCGCTGGTTTTTCAACCAGGCCTGCAGTACACTCGCAGCCACAGATAAGAGCGGTTTATCTCACCACGGTGGCTTCCTCTTCAGCGTACAAACACACTGCGTCTCTTCCTTACTGCCTCTCTTTCACTTCTTTCTTCTCATGTTGACGCAACCCCCGTGTGTGGCGTGTCAAGCTGTTTCTCCTCAAGTTGTGTGCTAATCTTTCCTGCTCGAGGTAAAGACGTGCAAAAGGCTGATGGTGGTGCACACTAACACACCCGAGTGCTACAAGCATCTGCATGCATTCATACACGGGGATATGCTGCATACATGCATGCATGCACTGGCTAGCAACCTCACAAACACCAGGAAACACACACAAAGAAAGAAATGCATGTCAGGAATCCTCTCACCCAACCGCCTTGCTGTCACTCTGCTATCTGACATGGGAAAATCTACACTGGAATTCCATCCTGCAAAAGGTAAAGTCAAAGGCCATTCAATAAGCCGATGATCGACAGCCTTCTCCCACTGATACATGTACCAGCGGCATAAAAGTGTCAGCTCTGGTACACCCTGCATTTTTGCAGAGGTTTTAATAGGTTGCTCTGCAGGTCAGACCCATAATGCACCTCTATGTGATCTTATGACACACTAAGGAAGATATAAGCACAGTTTATTATTGGGTACATTTCAAAACCAGGGTTACAAATTACATTGAGTTACAAAAAAAAGACATCACAGAATTCTTAGAAAATCGGCCCAAAAAGGCAACATCGAGATTGGTCAGTACTGTAGTTCTGGGTGTGTAGATACATGCAGGAGGACTAACAAGGCTAACAAGAGCATTCTAGCTTTCAGCTTCTACAGTAGCCCCACTGCAAACTCCCTCACATTTCTGTCGTTGAGTTTTATGTTGCAATGCAGTTACGGGAGTATACAGCTTTTTGCTGACAATTCTTTTTTCTTCTGCTACTCAGACAGCAACGGACATAAATGTGACTATTTTGATTTGATTTAAGTAAAATACACCTTCCGCCCATTGTCGCTGGATCATGGGGTGCTGACTGGAAGAGCGTTCGGGAGGGGGGAAAGGAGAAGTAGAAAAGGACAATAAAATGAGAGAAAAATTAGATTGAAGGGGGAAGGGGGCGAGGGGGGGAGTGGTGGTGGAGACAGGACGTAGAGTTGGGTCTGCTTGTGGTTAACCAGAGTTGGCAGCACATCAGCTTGACCTTATCCCCCTTACACCGTTGCTCCCCTCTGATCCCATTAGGGGCCAGGCACCATGGCAAGGCCCTCTCTCACACATACACACACACACACACACACACACACACACACACACACACACACACACTTTCACCACCACTGCCCACCCTCCCTTGGCGTCCCCTCCTGTATCCTTCCCCCTGTCTTGGGCTGGGCTTGTCCATATGGGGGCCCGGGACAAACATCAGGCCTGTGGAACAAACAGGCCGCTAACGTGGGCAGACAGGACAGACAATTAGAACCAAACACATGCTGTATGTGAGTGTGCTTCAGCCTAACAAAGAACGCAAGGACACATGCAAAAAAATTAGCACATGCACATAACAACACGTGTTGAGATTTCCTGAAACGCAGGTATCTCTTCTTGGCAAGGCACTAACTTCTTACTGTACCCGCTCACTAGCTCTATCGCTCCTGCCGAAGATGTAAGACCTCACACACACGCGCCACAGACTGACACATTTAAGCAGTCCCATCTAACTATGCATGCACAAGCAGAAATTTCAAAAAGGTAAGTAACCCACAGCAGAAGGTCTTAAGCGCATTCTCATCAGGCCCCAAATTTTAAGTCAGCCACAAGATTGTGACCTAGATAAAGGCAATTCATGATGGCCCTCTTCATGTGAGCCTCCTCTAATGAGCATACCAGACGAAGACGCTTATATTCCAAGACCTACGAAGAGCCAGATACACTGTAAGAGCATGGTGATGCAGCGAATATTCTTACAACACTGGGACTATGAAGGGATACTCTCCCACTGAATTTCTCCTTCTTTCCAATCTTTTCAGGACTTTCTGAAACCAGTTTTTGGTTTGTGCTGGTTGAAAAACTCTGAACTAGTTGGCTGCTTGAGTAAGATTGAGAGGGGGAAGTGGAGACCACAAGCAACCCTTGAATGCTCATGTAAACAAAGTGTATGACCTTGTCTGATGCAGAGACAGCCTCGCCGCAATTTAGATATCCCTTTCTTAAAACACATACATAAATATATGTATCTCCTCCTCGAATCCCTTAGCTCCACTCTGCTCTTGCTAGAACAAAAGAAAAGCCCCAGCCGTGCATTTGTGGTTGTATACACAAGCAGCGCATGTACACATTACGCTAAAGTTAGCATCTGTCTGAGTGCTTGGCATAGCCAGAGCTCTGTAACCATAGACTCAAATACATTCAGCTGTACACATCCACGCACATGCAGAGTGTAATACCATACTTTGAGGGACCTGAGAGGATTGCAAAGGATTGTGGGTACAGCATGGAAAGGGAGAAGACACTTTGAAAAGGAGGAGAATAGAGAATAAAGTGGTGGTGATATTTTCTGAGCTTGCAGGAGATGGGGAATTAATGTGAGTGTTTGACTCCTGCTTGACCCCAAAACGAGTCAGATAGTAAATGCACATGCATTGATACATGTGTACTAATAAAGTGTGAAAATACAAATATACAATCCAAGATCAATATCTAAGGCTAACAATACGTTACAATAAGTTATGTTAGCCTTAAGTAATGTTCCACTCTCTCACAGGCTGGTACTTGCTGCTGAACCTCCAGGCCTCCAGTCACACACACTCTCAAACACGCACACACCTACACACAGACGGGTTGAGACCTGTCGCACTCAAGACAGGCTGCCTTCCCCTTTAGCCGATCAGCCAGCACATCCTCACGTAAACAGGTTTGTGTGCTGGCACACACTCGCATAAGAGATATATAAGTAGGCAGGCATGTAGCCACACATGCTGTAAATCCATACACACACAATTCCCAGTGCAGTACAGACTGACAGGCTGGTGCATGCCAACGCACCTTCAGTGCGACACTTGAAGAAATCAGGCCTGATAGTGCTCATACATACACGAGAGAATGGAGAAATGAACATTTGGAACCAATGATGGCTTTTTATTTACACTTGTATGTGTGAGTGAAACAACTTCTTGCCGCTGGGACCAATACGAAATAATAGAAAAATTGATTTGGACACATCAAACGAATTCCGAAAAAAAAGCAGCCTCAAACACAGCAGCACCATGGGAGAGGAAATTAAAATGGCAGTGTGGTTACACAGTGAATATGAGTGGAAACAGAAACAAACAATACACTCGGCTGGATCCAGGGTGTGTTGTGACTATTATTTCCTACAAAAACAGTAAAGTATTTTGGTAGGATTAAACTCACATCCAGTGGAAAAACACAGTTGTCTAACAGTTTATGTTTAATTTGATTATGCCTCTGTCACTGCCATTTTTATAAATCGAGATAGGTGTTTTGACTTATTTCTACCGAATGGTTGGTGTCTTATAATAATGGGAACAGCAGCAGTGGTGTGATGATAATGTCATTTAGAATAACGCAATTTTAAAACTCAAAAGTAGACTTAGTGGGTTAATAAGATGCATGTGTGCAGTGAACCACAATTTGTTTTCTTGCTGCTCTAACTTTTACACTGCCCTTGGGATTTCAATATCTATAAATATACGTGCATCACTCAGATTAGATCCAATAGGAGTTCCCTGTGGAAATGCTACTGTCCCTACACTGAGATAACTGCTGGTCTGTAACTGCTGCTGTCATGCCTCCAGGAAACCAAACGAGGTTCCCTTCAGGTCAGCTCCGACTTCAAAGGCCAGCAATGAGCTTTGTCGCCGGGCTGTGGGCAGTGAGCTAGAGCGTCCTGGGGCTCCTGCTCCCTCGCACAGTAATGGGATTAAGGCTTCCACAGGCAGATTAAGGGGCTCCAGGTCACACCCTGTTCCCCCTGTCAGCCTAGGTAATTCCTATCCGCTGCGTCTGAATATATTAGCAATGGCAGAGTGGGAATGCTCCTGCTCTAATGGGAGAGTTTGTCGATAATGACATGACCTGGCAGACTGTAAAATAGCATGGCATGATTTGACATAACTTGACATGGAATAATTTACCAGATATTATATAGCCAGATATATACATAAGTATATACTGTAACATAACATGACATAACCTGACATGACATAACCTGACATGACAAAACATTGCGCATCATAACGTGACATGGAATAACATACCAGATATTATTATATAACCAGATATATAAGTAAATACTGTAACATAACATGGCATTAAGTTACATACTCTAACATAACATGACATAATCTAACATGACATAACCTGACATAACAAAACATAGCGTATCATAACATGACATGGGATAACATACCAGATATTATTATATAGCCAGGTATAATATTATATACTGTAACATAACATGACATTACGACATTACGTTACACACTCCAACATAACGTGACATATTGTGACATTAAAAAACATGACAAAACATCATCGTCAATATATAACGGCATGGCACGACACAACATGCCATTTCATAGCATTCATTACATGACATGGCATGACAGGTTGTAACATGACATGGTATGACATCACATAATGTGCCGTGAAATAACCTGACATGCCAGGACATATTGTAACATAATGTAATATAGCATAACAGGAAATGACATACACAAAGTGACATGTCATGACATGACACAACATGACATGACATAACATATCAGACTGCAGCATAACATACTATAAATAATATAATATATTATATTATTATTTATATAATATTTATAATATATAATATTGCATGAAAGGACATGACATACTCTAACATGACATGACTTAATATCACATACTGTAACATAACTAATAATGCTCTGGCTCGTAGCTGAGCCAAAGGGTTCTGTGAGCTGGACAGACTAGAAATATGTCCTGTTGCCAGGTCATATCTGAGGTCCGTCCTGTTTACTGCAGCAGTGAACAACGTTCCCATTGTATAACAACCTTATGGGATCGGAATGATTGTTCCAGGTATTAGTCAAACCGTCAGTGTTTTTTTTTTATTATTGTAAAACGCATTAAAATATAAAATAATGGTCTTAAAAAAACGGTTCTTTGGCAAGTGACCATGGTATAAGCGGGGTTAATGCCCTTCGAGGTGTCCATAATCAACTAACTGTCCTCCATAATGGACACCTCGAAGGGCATTAACCCTTACATAACATGTCAGAAGAGACCAATGACCTACATACACAAAATATGAAGAACTCTGTCTTCTAATGGTCTTGCAGCAAACCTGCAACCATGGCAATTGAAATGGGGAGGGGGGGATCAGGGGGTGTGAGATTAGACTGGAATGGATGTCATACCATACATTGGTCCTTCTAAATATAGGTAGGCCATAGTGGATGCAGTTATTATTACACACACAAGGCATGCATAGACATGCTTGACCAGGCTATAACGTACATTTGCGTGCAAACACAGACTCTCACACAACCCCATGTACGTTTCCACCCGTGCCAACAATATGATTGCACGGACTGAAGGTAGGTTTAGGGTGAGGGATACAATCACTCTGGGTATGTTCAGTTGTTTTTGTGACGCATTCCAGGGTAAACTGAGGACAGAAACATCATAGTTACCATAGGCTACTACAGACAAGACAGGGGCAAATGCCTTTCTGTCAGACCATGGCTGTTGGTTTGGCATGCAGTGACAGAGCAGAGAGCCGTTCTGACTGACTCACTGGGGATGATGGGTGCTGGTGCTGCTGCTCTCTTTACTCGTAGGAACACTGACCCCTAGTGTTTGTCACAAAGTTTTTAGAAGAAAAAAAAAACTGCAAAACTTTACTTTACAAGCAGATATATAAGCCCTTTATTGATCTCTAAACATAAAAAGGAGAGAAATATCCAAAAAATGTATATATATTGAAATAAAGTGATCATACGGTACTGCTGGCTTTTGATCTCACTTGAAAAGAAGTTGTGTTTAACTAGAGACTAATGCTGTTGTTCTAAGGAGTTCATTATGTGTATTGTTTATATAATGTGTATGCACTGTATTATATACAACAAAGGATTTTGAGTAACTAAAAAACATTTTATTCACTGCCATTGAAATGCACTATATGTGTATGTGTATATATACTTCATCTTATTGCAAACTCTGCTGTCTCTTGCTCTGTCTCCACTCTTTTCTACTCATGCGTTTATAGCACTGTAATCCAATTGTGGTGAGAAGCATCAGTGCGCACACACACACACACACACACACACACACACACACACACACACACACACACACACACACACACACACACACACACACACACACACATACACACACAGGATCCTGGGCCGTAGTGTCTCTGGCCCCCACTGTTGAAGTTTCCCTATAGGCTCAGCTGGCAGAAGTTACAGCGGGGCAACAATGTGCCTGCAGGACGGGCCAGGACGGGTCCGGGACAGGGGCCCCACGGCTCTGCTGAAAGGCTCCTATTGTCCGGCCCCACCTCCATCAGGGACCATTAATTATGGGCCGTGGAGCACGGCTCTGAGTCAGAAAAAGTCCAGCACACACACACACACACACACACGCACACACACACACACACACACACATGGCTAGGCTCCCCTTCTCCCCCCTGTTACAGCATAAACACAGTGATGGGGTTTAGTAGAACCAGCTTCTCCTCCCCTCCGTACCTCCACCCCCCCAGCCCCTTCTCTCGTCTCTGCTGGCTCTTTTAATGAAGTCAAGCTGAGCAATGAGCAGAGAGCCATTACAGCTCGCTGATTTTTTCTCTCAGGAATTTACATTTGCACTGCAGGGCATAAAGAAAAAGGGAAAGAAGTTAAATGTCCTCAAAGGTGTTTTCTTCCTATACCTCTCGGTTCACTTTCACAAGGAGGATTTGAGATCTCGGTGGCTTCATTAGTTGTATTTCCATTCAATTGTCAAGCCAACTTTGAGCAAACTTTTGAAATGTCGCAACAAAGAAATGTGAATCAGGTGTGTTTCCATCAACTGCTTTGGAGTGAATTAACTAGGCTACAGCCAGTAGCCAGTTTGGTCAGACGTTGAAACTGTACGCCATGCGTTGCTGTAATCCGCTGGTAAACAGAGTAGATCAAATCCCAATCAGAAAAGGGTTGATTGCCACAATAAGTTACACTCATGTGGAATTTGCCTTGGTGATTGGTGCATACATAAACAAACATTGTAAATGTTAATAGGAAATAATTAATACATCAAGTGGTTGCTAACCCAATACAAAACAAGTTGCCATGGCCATCTAAACGCATCTACAAGAGAAACATGGAAAAATGTCTTTAGCAGTTTGGTTCAGTTGAGCAAGTTATCCTGGTAGACTCCGACAGCGGAAACAGCTGATCAGTCCTGGGAGTTAAATGTTCTTCCCGTTTAGCGAATCATATTGACAAAGGCAAAAACCGCCTCAAGTGAGGTTAAAAACTTGTTTGCGCAATTGAAGAAGTTTTATCATATTTTTGCCGTTTCCATGTAGCTTTTTTTTATGTGTCGGATTGTCGGCTTCTGAAAGTTACAAAAATTGTTGACCACGCATTGCTTCCAAACACATGTATTTGTAAAGCACAAAAAGACATACTTTGACAAGAACCAGAAGGACCCTTTAAGATCCAAAGCAAAACAAGAAGCATTTTCATCATCATCAGTTTATTTTATATACAATAAATGACAATGTGTGAAAAAATATAATATAGACATAGTATAGACACAGTATAGACAATACATATGCATACGTATGCCATGCCATGTACCTAGAAACAAGGGTTATATGTGCTGGCTCATACAAACATCCCATAGAGAGCTCACATAAGCAGAGATGAGCATGGAAGTGCCTTCAGTATACTTAACACACAGGAACCAAATAACAAATATTTCATGTAACAAAATAACCACGGCAACGTCATAAAGACAGTAAGACAAAAACATTGTAAATTTCGACAGGGAAAATAAATGCCACATGATTTCACAAGAATAAAAGTATCAAATACAAAATGAGTTATATAAAAGGCAAATGTTATACCATTATGTACGAAGCCAAAATGACATCATGTGCTTTCATTATTACAATGCACTGTTTCGATCGACCCTGGGGAATGACACGTCACATTACACATCCCTCAGTTATGTGACGCCACCCATGAGCAGTTACTCAACACAAAACTACATTTTGAATTGGACAATAATCTGTGGTCTAACCGTAGCCAACAGACCCCCACCTCCCTTGCCCTTCTGGCCCCTGGAGTTTGATTCATTTATTCATAGCAACGTTTAACATGTTCATATCGTAAAGAAATAACGCAAGGGCTGCTTTTTAGAGCAAATGGAACACTGCGAAGAAGACAGCGGGTTTCCAAAGCAGAGATCTGAGTGAACTGCTCTGGGCAGAATGTGTAAAGCTGAAGGCCAAATGTGAATCACATTCAACAATATGGGCTTTATGAGGCCCAGGCTGAGCGCGCATGTTTGTTTTTGAGATGCCGTCATGTTGTATTTGAGTAGATATGAGTTTTACACATGAAATGATGCGTTTAAGGACCCTGAGTCAGTTGCAGTTTAAACTTAGCCTAGTTATTACGTTGGTGTTCATTTTACTAAGTGGGTGATTTAAGCATCACTATAATTAAAACGGGTTGCAGCACAGAAACTAGTTCATACATAGAGACTTAGAGACATGGAGATAACAGACAATTCTTATCTGCTGATACTTACATGAGTTTGATTGGCACTGGGTTTGCACAGGTGCGTACGCCAGGAAATAGCCGTGTAATCGTTTCTGAAAGTTTGACATGACTCTACTCTGCTGTTATATGTCACCAAACTAACTGCCAGTCATTTACATGAAAGCATTTACATTCAACCTTAAACAGTGTTACAAACTCGCTTGATTTACACATTATTAATGTTTGCTAGCTAAAGCATTCCTCAGGTTTTAATAGTACAACCTGATTCGGTAAATTGCGGACTTGAAACGAGCTAGAAGTTGCTAAGAACTTAGGAAGGACTTCACAACACACAAACTTAGTCATGGATCAAGGCCTGCAACACATTCTCATCGATGGGTTCGTATGATATGGTACGAAAATGTATGCACAACCATTCGTATCACATCCTATGAAACTAAGGCGACCGCTGGCTGGTCACATCGCGACCGGTCACATGACAGTTACGTTTAGCGGTTTTTAAAGTTAAATTTAATACTAGCAGGGAAAATGTTACTGTGAGATGTGAGTCAGGTACAGGGCACCGCAGCGGCCGTTGCAGTTAAGTTTAGCTGACAAAAAGTGACCGTCTGACGACTGCGTTGGCGACTACACGACTAGTTAAGATAAGAAAAAGATTGTGGTTTAAATTAAAACACCAGTCCCCTAAAGTAAAACTCCTTGGACAAGGACATTAGATTAGATTCAACTTTCTTGTCATTGGGCAGAGTACTAATTACAAAGACAACGAAATGCAGTTTGCGTCCAACCAGAAGTGCAAAAAAAGCAGAAATATGCTATGTGAGATACAAGGTGGTGCATAAGCAGGACAAGAAATATATTGCAGTGTTATAAGTATATAAGAGCAGAATAAATATTGCTATGTAATATGAACAATGTATGAACAACATGTATAGATATGTGCAATGTAGCAGCAGTGACATTATACTAGTAGTAAGAATAATGTGCGTTTCCTGGCTGAAAGTCTTGTGTTTTCCCCGGGACATGAACTCCGCTCCTATGATTGAAACCCCTGTGTCACGGACCACAGCGCTCTTAACGCTCCGACACACCAACCCAACGGCTGACCTTCGGCAGTAAAGGCAGTCGGACTGACTGCCTCCCCGAGTTGGTCCAAAAAGTGCCTCGAAACACGACCGAAGCGACGCCGACTTAGGCGTACGTTCTGTGCGTGTGTTATCTAGAAGTATTATTTTATAATTACATAATTTCCTAGAATAGGGAATATGTTTAGAATTCTGTAGGGAAATCACTGTTATCTCATCGTAATTTCGTTTTAAAAAAAACATTCTGGATATTATTCTGATTTATGTTACTTAAAGGTTAAAGGTCACTTACGATGATGTCATAAGCCAGCGCGGCAGCCTAGAAAAGAGCTGAGCTGAGTGAAGTAAACAAACGGAAAAACGTAGGCTAGGTCGCTGCTATTAGAAGATGTTTGTTGCTTTGTGTAAAAGGAGAATTCCAACAGAACTGGCAAAATAAAGTTGCAAAAGAGAAGACGGAGTCTGTTTTAAGTGTGCAACACGTGCGCGAGACGTAATACGTCTCCATAACAGCAGTCTGTATTGTCGCCCAAAAAATTCAAACCGGCAGCTGATTGGATGAACGTGTCACGTGGGTCTGGCTTCTCCCCGACCATAATGGCGGCTCGTTTGGAAGTTACGATCTCGTATTTGTTTGTAATAGTTCACCGAAACGTGTTTCCGAAAACATTTTAAAGGTCCCATGACAGGGTGCTCTTTGGATGCTTTTATATAGGCCTTAGTGGTCCCCTAATACTGTATCTGAAGTCTCTTTTATATAGACCTTAGTGGTCCCCTAATACTGTATCTGAAATCTCTTTCCCGAAATTCAGCTTTGGTGCAGAATTACAGCCACTAGAGCCAGTCCCACAATGACCTTTCTTAGGATGTACCATTTCTGTGTCTGTAGCTATTGAGGAGGAGAGACGGGTGGCAAGGTGGAGGGTGAGGGTGTGGCCTTGACCAACTGCCACTTTTCTCGTTTGAAAGCCATGATGTCTCTCTCTCTCTCATGGGTGGGCCAAATTCTCTGGGCGGGCAGAGAAAGGGGAGGTAACCTTGCTTGTTATGACCTCATAACAAGCAGATTCCAAAACGGCTCATCTGAGCTTTCATTTTCTCAAAGGCAGAGCAGGATACCCAGGGCTCGGTTTACACCTCTCACCATTTCTAGCCACTGGGGGACCATAGGCAGGCTGGGGGAACTCATATTAATGTTAAAAAACCTCATAAAGTGAAATTTTCATGCCATGGGACCTTTAAGCGAGAAATAGGCCATGCAGTTGCTGAATCGGTCTTCATTTTTAGATCGACAAAGGTCAGTTTAAAAGATTTTCGTCAGATTTTGAGAGGCGTTCGTCCCACTCATCCCGCTAGTCATTTACGGGTTAGCGCTCCACCAATCAGATTTGCCATTGAGTCCGACTGCCAGCCTTCCGATTCAACATGTCAAATTGGCCCAAATGAAGGCCGATGGCTCCTCCTCCTCCGACTGACGACGGCACGGAAACACACCGAACAGACTCGGGTCACCGACCTCGCCAGACTGTCCGACGGCCGAAAATCGGGTTGGTGTGTCAGCGCCTTTATACTGCTGCAGTCAATAAGCGCATGCAGCAATAACTACATACGAATTACAGTGCATTACTTATAGTAGCTACAGTATACGTACGAATGGTTCATAAGAACAGCCTGCGTGGATTTATAGCCCAGTCCAGGTCTAATATGATAGATGGACAGTATAGGGGAGGGGTGGCGCTGTATTTATTTGTAAGAATAGTATGTGTTAGGGTGTTTATAAGGAGCATGGAGAGAGCGAAAGAGAAGGGAGTTGTGTTGATGTATGAACGAGGGAGGGCAGAAACAGCGAGTAAAGTATGCAGCTATAAGTCATGCATACTCATACATACCTCAGACAGTGCAAAAAGACTGAGAGGAAAGTTGTCTCTCCCTCTTTTTTTCCTCACTCATGACATTCCTCCCCTCTTCTTCTTCTCTTCTCCTGCCTTGGTCTGACCCTCGCCTCTCTTTTCCCCAGAGAGGAGGTTACATAACATATTTCCAGCCCCCCCCCATCACACACACACACCCACACACACACACACACACACACACACACACACTTGTCAGCTGTGAAATATTTCACCCGCAGATCTCCTCTGCTGGACATTGAACAGACTCTTGAACGCGTTAAGAACCTTCTCATGCCCTGATTCTTCTCCCTCTCTCTCTCTCTTTCTACATTCTCTCCCTCGCTCTTTTGCCCCCCCATCCACCCCCCTTTTCTCCCTTTTTCATCTCTCAAACAAACACCCCGTTGCATTAATCAGGTTTTTTTTTTCCTTCTTTCCTGCCACCCTGACAATGGTTCTGTTTTACATCACTGATTGGGGATGTGACCCCCCCCCACCCCTTACACACACACACACACACACACACACATATACGCACGCTCACCCCACCTCTTTCTTACTCTCACTGTGTTTCCCATAATTCTGCAGTCACAGAGAGAAAGGGGTCGCAGGGTGGGGTGCAGGGAGGTGACACCAAGATCAGCCATGTCAGATCTGGGCCCAAGGGTGGAAGCTTTTCAAGGGTTGTGGTGGGGGGGGATAATAGGACAATAGGTCTCTCTGACACCCAGAGAGAAAAGATGCACGGCTAAGAGGCCGGATATCAATGACCAGCTTGACACAGTGTTTTCTGAAATCTAATGTTTCCACTAGGGGGTAGGTTGGGGGGGGGGTCTTTTTGTGAATGAACAGTATTATAAGTGTATTGAGGTATGATGTGCTGGGAGAGGTTTAGGCACATTAGCATATGAACATACATATTTTGATATTTAATCTGATACCTTTCAGAGAGGCATATATCTGACAGTTTACTAGTTATTTGCAGATTCCAATTTCACATAAGCTCAGAAAATGTGATCATAGATTATTAGAAAATGTCTTAATAGGTTAAAGTACACCATCAAACACTGTGAAATGCTTACAATTAGCATCAATTTCACCAGCTACAACATACATTTTCTGATAATACTTGACTATAATAAGCATATTTTATGTTAACAATAGATCAAATGACTTTGTGTAACGTGAAAGCTCATATTTATAAATCCACGAGAATTATGGCCCAACTCTGCCATTTTCCTCCAGCTCTGCAGAGCTTTTTAAGAGTCTTTCAACCAGAGCCGGCCCGAGGCATAAGCGAACTAAGCGGCTGCTTGGGGCCCCCTGGCCACTAGGGGGCCCCCAACCGAGTGTTGTTTTTCCCTCTTGACATTCGCCGACGGTCCCATCTGGGCTCCCGTAGTTCCGAATGGGCCCAGCCCTCCCCCCGCGCGTTTGCCATAGTGATACACAAACAACATGGCAGCAACCATTGACATATATGGCAGCGACACGGCAGCGACAGTGACTAACATTAGTTATTTTCTTAACTACTCGTTTCATTACTTACTTAACCGCAATATCCGCCAAACCTTCAGAGTACTGAACTACCGCCTACCTGACGGAGCACCATGGAGCACCGGACCCGGTGTTGAAGAACTCTGATGCGGCTCAACACATCTACGAGCTAAAAGCCGCTGATACGAACGAGCTGTGACGGAGGTCTGTAGCGGCTTACAACAACTAGCAATCGCCACTCTCTAGCACGGAGCTCCTCTTCGACGTTTGTTTTTACCGCTAGTTACTACGAAGGAGCTTGCTACAGGTAAGCTACACTCATGAGACCATGTCATGTTAATGTACGTTACTCAGCAACAGGTGAAAACAGGAGCAAGGTTGCGCGACTAAAGTTAAAATGAATTGAACTTTTACTGAGGAACGAGAAGTGAATTACCTGTATGTGTGAAAACAGCTTTATCTCACGCATCCGTTTAGTGGTTGTTGAATGTATAACATTATTATATAGGGGAGAGCCGGGACAGTTGAAACACTTTTTAATTAAACGTAATTTCCAAAGCGATCTTATCGCACTGAAAGCTAATATTTTGTCACTAGCAACCTACACCTGTCTTCTGTCATATACAGTTGCATTTTCAGCTTTGAACAAAACCGTTCAGGAATTATTACAGCCAAAGTGGGGCGTGCGTAATGTTTCATGCGTCCCTCCTGCGGTACGCATGAAACAGCATAGGGCAGGGGTGGCCAACCAGTTCAGCATAAAGAGCCACAAAAAAAAACACGCACCATAGCAAAAAGCCACACAACACATGCACGTCCACATTACAACAGCAACAATGTCTTCCAGATCTAATGAAAATCATAATACATAGCAGTTTTCATAGGTTTTTTTTCTTACTTAGATTGACTCAGTGGGAAACCTGACAGTCTTTTGTTATCCACAATCCTTTTTAGGTCTGGTTGTACTCGGTTGTGTCCACTCTTTCACTCATTTGTCACTAGAGGGGCTTTCAACCAGCCACACAGTAGAGCCTCAAAGGAGCAGGCAAAGAGCCGCATACGGCTCAAGAGCCACAGGTTCGCCACCCCTGGCATAGGGGGGACGGATGAAACATACAGTTTAAGCCATATAAACTTCCCACAACTTCAATATTTTACAATATATCATGAATGGTACTCCCAAAAGGTGTTATTTTAGATAGATTGTTGCTGGGCTATACGTCTTGGTGAATATCTGTTAACCACTAATTGCCGTCACCTTGAAGCGTGTATGAAGCGGTTTTTGAAATATCTTGCACTGTGGGTGATTCTGCCATTTTTATAGCTAGAACAGTACGTTTTCTCATTTAAATCATGTTTCTATTGTGGAAAATTTCGTTTCACAGGTTTGTTCAATATATAGCATAATATCATTTTTTCACTCTTTCACAGAGGGCAATACAATGATAGGGAAAACACTCAAACCAATATTTACATAAAATGGGCATGAATAATCATAATGGTATACATGCCCTGTGTGTGTGTGTGTGTGTGTGTGTGTGTGTGTGTGTCTGTGTGTGAGATCTTGTCATTTGTCATCTGCAGATTAATTTTAAGTGGGGGGGGGGATCGATTTAAATCATGAATCAGATTCTTTGTGAAAAAATCAGGGATTTTTTTGAGGCCATATCGCCCAGCCCTACTTCCTACTAACACAGAGTATGTCAGTATTGTTTGGCCCTGAAGCTCAAGTAGTTGTGTGAAGTCACTACCTTAATAAATCAAAAAGCAAAATGCTATGAATCTGAACAAATTTAGGTATTGCCCTTCTCTAGCTGACCATCCCCAAAATGCACCAGAATACAGGAAATCACATCTACCAAATTCAACATTTTCTGGGGGAGCACCCCCAGACCCCCCCTCGCCGTTTGCATCCACTTTTGCACAAATAGAATAGGGGGGGAGGGTCCTTATGCATCTGTGCCCCGGGGGGACAGTAGTTCATAAACCTCACTGTAGTCATTTATAATGTAACATTATAGCGTGACATTTGCGTCAATAACCGTCAAGCACAGGTGACTCCGCGTGGTGGGAGGGGGGACCCCCCAATCAAATTCTGCTTAGGGCCCCCAAAAGGCTCGGGCCGGCACTGCTTTCAACTGACTGGGTTTATGGTTCACTGCTTCCATTAGCGTCACTTTGAGTGAAAATGTTCTAAGAATTGACTGTACACTACTTCCACAGCACCAAACAAGCAGACAGCTTGGACATAGTTAAGCAGACAGGACATAGTTATAGAGCTGTTAGAGCTGGATATTTCTCAAGCTAAAAGGAGAGGGAACTTACTATCGTCAGGGTGGCCAGAAACCTGACCACGTTGCTCTTTACCTGCTGCATGTGTAAAAAGGAAACTGTATGCTAAGATGTTCAACGCTACGACGTTACAAGGTTATTAAATGTCAGTCACCTTTACAGCTTGTTGTGTTGTCCCCAAGTCGCTGAAAAATGATTAATGCAGATTTAAAGTGACATTTTTTGACAGCTTGGGCCTTTTTTTTTCACCAAGTAAAGCCAGGTCAAAGTCAAACTTATTTGGAAGGGTTAGGGGAATAGTAAAATGATTACCCAAAATGTTTGTTGTTAACCTCCATCCCAGTTTATAGAGCAGCTTCATCTTTTAATTTGCCATAATTTCCTGTGTAATTTGGGATTACCGCAGACATTTTAAATAGCTCACTTTCAGGAATGCCTCTCATCTAGCAAAAGTGTTGGCTTGTTTACAACCTGTATGACTGTATGGCTATTTCTAATTGGGCCTTGTAAATTTTGTTGCTGTGTTCCATGATCTCAGCCATGATCTATATCGGTACCAATACCAATTCAATTTTATTTATAGTATCAAATCATAACACGAGTTATCTCGAGACACTTTACAGATAGAGTAGGTCTAGACCACACTCTATAATTTACAAAGCCCCAACAATTACAGTAATTCCCTCAAGACAAGCATTAGCAATAGCTATTGCGACCTTGGCGAGGAAAAACTCCCTTTTAGGAAGAAACCTCGGCAGACCCAGACTCTTCTACCTACTCTTCTTCTCTATCTACCAATAGAAATGATTACTAATTCTGCAAAACTAAGACCCAAGTCATAATAAACCAGAATTTGTCATAATGAGAAGAAGAGAAAGAAGAAGAAGAAAAAGACATACTTTATTAATCTCGCAAAGCGAAATAAAAAAGAAATGTCACACTGTTGTTACTGTTACACACATTACACACAGGACCGAAAATACAAACACATGCCCAGGACCTACGTGCACATGCAAGGGAGAGAAGTCAGAATGAGGGGGCTGCCCATGGACAGGCGCCCCAAGCAGTTGGGCGTTCGATGCCTTGCTCGATGGTAACCTTGGCAGTGCCCAGTAGGTGAACTGGCACCTCTCCTGCTACCAGCCCACGCTCCGTCCTTTGGTCTGTACGGGGGACTTGGACCAGCGACCCTCTGGTTCCCAAGCCAAGTCTGTACGGACTGAGCTCCTGTTGCCCCCAGTAATGCATTTGGATACTGCTTCACCACTGATCACATTAGATGTACAGTATATACTCAAACAAGTGTTTCCTGAGCACTGAACGTGAACATGTGAATGTTAAACAATCCGAGTTATTATTATTATAAGTTATTATTTGAACTGAAGAGCCTCACATGCATCACAAAGAGCTGGATGGCATGCAACATAAATTATCATTCAGTTAAAGTCTGTAAGTCTGCACACTTGCGGGCCAGTGTGCATTATCTGACAGTGTGAAATACTGCAGGGTTGACTGGAACTGTGCTGTCACACTACACTTTCCATAACAACACAGGGATTTACAGCTTAATCCAGGGCGTCGTTGGCAACGTTATTGGATTTAATTATGAAATAATATTTTGGTTACATCATGTATCATTATTGTTAACTGGCATTGGAATCGCGGAACATCTGTGTGTATGTGCCCACGCGTATTGTGCGTATGTGTGTACGGTTGCGTGCGTCCACATGTGCTGCTACCCTTAGCAAGTTTTTCCCATGCCTCATCCTTTGCTGATCATCATGAGTTTAGCTAAACCTTTGGAAACCACAGTGAAGTAAAGCTGTGCTGGCTTTGTTAGGTGTTAGGCTGAGTCCACCACAGTCTGGGTGGCAGACTGAGGGCTGAGACTGACTCAGCTGAGAGCCTTGTGACTTGTGCAGCGTGCCCAGGCTCGGACGGCTTCAAGTCTCATCAACACGTCTGATTGAGAGGCGGAGGGAGGTGGGGGGGAGGAGGTTTGCAGACTGGCACAGCGCTCGCTCAGACTTGGCACGGGTCACTGGCTCAGGGGAGAACTTCCTTGAACCAGGACTGGTGAAGGAGGGAGGGATGGGGGGTAGCGCGACTAGGTGAAGGGGACTGAATGGGTATCATTCAGTGTGGGGAGGGTTAACTAAGACAAAAGTAAAGCTGTGGAAAAATGCTTATTCACCATTGGCTCAGCAAAGAGGGGTGGGGGGCAGCAGAGGAGGCAACGACAACAGGCAGGGGGTAGAGGTGGAACGAAAGGCAAGAGTATAGCGTGCAAGAGATATTTTGGGAAGGGGGCTTAGAGTATGTATGTGTGTGTGTGTGTGTGTGTGTTTGTATATTTAAGTGTGGGCATGGCTGAAAGCTGGAAACAAAGACAGCGAGCGAGGTCTCGGACCCCGTGGCCTCCGTCACAGGGAAACTCAACCCCCTGTTGCATGCTGCTCTGATTTAAAGTCTGAAAGCTCATGATAGATTTAACCCAGAGACTGTTGGACGGTGACATTGACACTCAAACAGCTCTGAGTCGCCTCTAAAAGGTCCAATATGTCAGTGGATCACAGGGCCCCATGTTGTGATTTATTTGGAAATGTATTATTATGAGTGTTATGACAGGACAGAATTAGAAGTTCTACATGTGCATGGAGACCAATAAACTTTGTTTGTTCACGGTGCGAACAGGGTGTTATTATAAATGATGATTGATTCCAAAAGCTACAGAAAATAATCTGTTCATGGACGAGTAAAACGTTTTTGTAATGCTGTGACAGAAAGTGACAGAAACACTATATATACAAGTCCTAGGATTCCCAGGAGCTTCTTGATTGATCATGTTGATTTAGAATGATCCGAACACAAGACCCAAAACACATAATTGCGGAGAGTAGAAAGACTGATGCGAAAGGCATACAGCTACCCTGCTGTTTGACTTGTTAGGTATCACTGGGATCACACTTTTGGACTTTCAATAGGTTTATAGTGCATGGCTGTATTAAGAAACCATTTTCCAAAATTTCATTCCTATGAAAGTTGCTTACTGGAAGCATATGTTAAAATGCTTTTCCGACTTCTGCGTTTCTGGGCCCATGGAGCATGTGCACTACGGACCTTCTCCGCCTGAGCTAGCTTAAAGCATGCTTGTTAAAGATTTTGATTAGTGTTTTCCAAAGCCCAATATAACTTCCTGAAAACCAGTCAAATGTCTTGTTTTGTCCACAACTCAAAGATATTCATAGAAATATTCACATCAGCTGAGAAATGTTACTTTTTTGACTCCAAAATGGCTCAACCCGATTTATCAATAATCAAAATTAATTTAATAGCTGACAACTAATCGAATAATTGATAGTCTTTGCAGCTCTACACCACTTTACCAGCCTGAAGATTGTGGCAAAACTCTAAATACAACGTGATTCGTCAATATCACAAATATTAACTAATTTCCTGTGAACATTGAGAAGATGCTGTTTGCTATTATCTTTCATGCTACTGTCTTAAATATTCTCCTTAAGCAGTGCTGACGAATGAATTTTTTTTTTCTTCAAATGATGAAAACTCCGAGGCCAAATCTGGCTTCACCAAGGCTGACACACATAGTACCGTTAATCCTAACAGACACCCATACAGCCAGAGGAATAGGAGGTGGTCTTGCATTCCTGCTGCTTTCAGGTTGTTCCAGTGTGGTTTCTGTTGACCCACTTTCCCTCCCGTCTGCCGGCTGGATGAAGCTGCGGTTTAGCAGCAGCGAGAGTTCACACCCTCGGAATAGCTGGCGGCCATGAAGGGAGAGATGGTGGAAGAGCGGACTACTGTAAGTGTGTGATTAATGAGCGAGTGTTATGGCAGCAGCGCAGAGAACAAAGAGACTAATCTACAGCACATGGAGAGTGGAAAACACTGCACATTCCAGAGAGTGGATCTAAAAACTCACCAATGTCTGTTGGTCAGTGACAGAGCTGAAGAACACCAGTTGCGGACATGTTAAAGGTGAATGCTAGCGTTGCATAATGTGTACTGCAGAGTGCGATATATTTACTCTCCACGCTGACAGTAAATAAGACCATCTCTGGATACGTCGAACACATTGGACACATTCCTTGTTGTGGGTGTATGCAAATGTCAGGCATTGATTAATGTCCGAGCGCGTTGGCATGGTTAATCTGGTGGGCTCAGCCTTCAGGCGTCTATCCACTCTACTGTCTGTGACAGGTGTGTGTGTGTGTGTGTGCTCCCACACAGAAAAGGCATGCTCACCTCACCCATAAATCACACACTAAGGCTAATTGATTCCGCACTGGTTCTTATGCTGCTTCACCACCAAATCCTTAAAGAGGCGTCCAGGCTGTTTTTTAACAGAGTGTTGGGTTCTGTTATGCAAGCCTTCATAAATTGCTCATACTGTCTTCAAAAGATTCGACAGAGAGGCGGCTGATTTATGACCCGTGGCCACCAGCTCCACCAGCCACCGAGCTTTTAAACACTTTGTTAGCCTGTGTGTGTTCAGTGAATGTATGAAGGTACAGTTTTTTACCAACACAGTGGTAACTTAAGTGGTAAGTGATCTATGATCTTCGATCTGTGATCATAACAATAATAACTGAAAAATTGATGCAGCAGAATCAGAGATATATCCTCTTTCCTTGACAAAACGTGGCACCTACATTACCCACAATGTCACCAATGGTTTGGTGGGCGATTCGGGTGTGTTATGCTAGTAGCGGCTAATGTAGCCTCGAGCTGCTAGCCTCAAGTGAAGATGAGGAGCGAGCTACGAAGGTCTCCTAAGCTCACTTCTTTCTAACTTGAATTTCACCTGCTCTAGAACCGAATGGAAGCCATTGGTTTCCCTTCCTCTACAACAAAATTTGTCAATTTGACAAAAATCAGTGCAGACCAGTTTTGTTTATTTAAGGTGATGGATTACACAACTCAAATAAGTTTCAAAAGTATTTTGTACAGAAATGAATGGTGACTAACGGCTGCCTGGAATGGTAAAAAAATATCTGTTTTGATTCGCAAACGAAGGATATGGTTTGCAGAAAGGGTTAGCGTGGGCTCAAACTTGCAAAACTGCTAACATAGTCCCTTAAGACCATATATTTAGTCTGGTAATATTATATGATTTGATGTCAGGTTTCTCTGGCTGACTGTCTGTCTCTCTTTTGGATTTGGATTTTGTTTGCGGGTCCAGTTGGAAGCAATTGGCACGCTGGCAGGGAATGAAAGAGCTCCCTGGTTCATCCCTGATGCTCCCCAGCCGCCGTCCGGCCGACTCTCTCCACGGGCCTCCGTCTCCAGCCCTCCCCGGTGGGCTTAGACCTGCTCAAGGTCCACTCTGTGATGTGGGCTGCCCAATAAAAGCCAACGCTAGCTGGATTCCCAGGCCCAACTTCCCCCCTGAGTCTTTATCTTTCACAGCGTTGGCTGAGGGTGAGGGCTGCCAGAGAATTAGATTTCACTCAGCTCACATAGACTGTCTCGCTCTTTGCCTCTTCTTGGCTCTGGCAAAACCATGGGTGGAAGGAGCTGAAGCAGCTAGAGGAGTGTGTGTGGGTTTCCATCTCAGCATTTTCCATTTAGATCGAGAGGGGCCGATCCAAGGAATGGATATTGATTTCACAAAACAATTCCTCAATATCTTCAAATAGTTTAACAGCAGATTTTTGTGAGTCTACCTAAACACAACACTCACATGCTGTATACACTGAGAGTTATTGGTCTCTCTCTTTGTTTCCCTGGACAGTGTTTCCTCTGCTGAGCCGGGACTGAGGGATGAATAATTATAATAATACATTTTATTTATAGCACCTTTAATACATAAAATGCAGCTCAAAGTGCTTCACAGGGAATACACATTTTTTTTTATTATTAAATTAAAATAAATACATAAAAGCATGTTGGGATAAAGCCACACATTTTATACTAAAAATGACCAACTTTGGAAGATACCCATTTGATTGTTTCTAGTTTCTAATTTAGATTGTTGAAGCCTGATATGAACTTCGACTGAACTTTAGAATTACGTTTTTGCACAGTACAAAGCACTGCTGTGCCAGAGTACAGCCTCAAGGAGCTGCTAGCATAGCTGTAGATTCTTAAATTATGTGAATTATGTGACGTAAATGTTGTCATTAGAGGGTATACACGTAGGCTCTGTGCGGATTTCTGCGTAACCGCCAATTTTTTGTGACTGCCACTGCGCTACAAGCGATAGCGTAGCGATCTACTTCAAGTGGATAGTATAAACAGACTTGCTGTGTGCCCATGGGATCCGCAGCTGTCCGTGTTCGCGTCCGGAGTAAAATCTAGCCCTTAGTCTTGTTCAAAACATTTGTTTCTATAATAAGTGCACATGGCAACTATATCATGGTAGGGAAAGATATTACGTTATGGCAAATAAACTATGATTAAGTCCCATCCTATAAAACCTCTATACCCCACCTATCATTGGATGTAATCGTAGCCAGTGGAATCGCTCGATTTGAACACAGTTCCTACGTTGTGCTAATTAGAACCACAGTAACTCGTACTAATTTGTTCTTTAAAGACTTCTCTATCAGTTGCTTTATAATGCAATCATCATATTAAACTTTCAGAATATCTGAAGCCGAAAATGGGTTTCCTCAGGAGGGTGGCTGGCGTCTCCCTTAGAGATAGGGTGAGAAGCTCAGTCATCCCAGAATCAGAATCAGAATCAGAAAAGCTTTATTGCCAAGTACATTTTTTACACATACAAGGAATTTGTTTTGGTGTCGTAGGTGCATGTCACACATTATCTAAAATAAGTTAAACAAACAGGTTAACAGAACAGACAATATAAGTATAAATATATAAATATATGTGTATATGTACACACACAGGATGTAACATAATAAAATAAGAGTAACAGTTAAGATAAAAAAAGAGCAGATTAAGTACAGTGGCATGTAGAGCCAGAGGTGGGTGTGGAGAGAGGCAGGGTGGATTCCGGGCCTTGTTAATAAGGCTAGTGGCGGAGGGGAAAAAAGCTGTCCTTGTGACGTGAGGTCTTGGTCCTGATGGACCTCAGCCTCCTGCCAGAGGAGTAGCTCAAAGAGTTTGTGTCCGGGGTGGGAGGGGTCAGCCACAATCTTTCCGGCACGCTTCAGAGTCCTGGTGGCGTAAAGGTCCTGGAGCGGTGGGAGATTGCAGCCAATCACCTTCTCAGCTGACCGAATGACACGCTGCAGTCTGCCCTTGTCCTTGGCAGTGGCAGCAGCGTACCAGATGGTGATGGAGGATGTGAGGATGGACTCAATGATGGCTGTGTAGAAGTGCACCATCATTGTCTTTGGCAGGCTGAATTTCTTCAGCTGCCGCAGGAAGTACATCCTCTGTTGTGCTTTCTTGGCGAGGGAGCTGATGTTCAGCTCCCACTTGAGGTCTTGGGAGATGGTAGTTCCCAGGAAGCGGAAAGACTCCACAATGTTAATTGTGGAGTCACTGAGTGTGATAGGGGCAGGTGGGGCAGAATTCTTCCTGAAGTCCACAACCATCTCCACTGTCTTTAGAGCGTTGAGCTCTAGGTTGTTTTGCTTGCACCAGGTCACCAGGTGGTCAGCCTCCGACCTGTAGGCGGACTCGTCTCCATCAGAGATGAGTCCGATGAGGGAAAGGTGTCGATCCGCGAACTTTAGAAGCTTGACAGACTGGTGACTGGAAGTGCAGCTGTTGGTGTACAGGGAGAAGAGTAGAGGAGAAAGAACACAGCCCTGAGGGGATCCGGTGCTGATGGTCTGTGAGTCGGAGATGTCTTTCCCCAGCTTTACATGCTGCTTCCTGTCAGACAGGAAGTCAGTGATCCACCTGCAGGTGGAGTCAGGCACACCAAGCTGGGAGAGCTTCTCCTGGAGCAGAGCTGGGATGATGGTGTTGAAGGCAGAGCTGAAGTCCACAAACAGGATCCTGGCGTAGGTTCCTGCAGAGTCCAGGTGCCGGAGGATGTAGTGGAGGGCCAGGTTGACTGCATCATCTACAGACCTATTGGCTCTGTAGGCAAACTGCAGGGGGTCCAGGAGGGTGTCGGTGATGGCTTTTAGGTGTGAAAGCACAAGGCGCTCAAAGGACTTCATAACCACAGAGGTCAGGGCGACGGGTCTGAAGTCATTAAGTCCTGTGGTCCTTGGCTTCTTGGGAACGGGGATGATTGTTGAGGTCTTGAAGCAGGCTGGCACGTGACATGTCTCCAGCGAGGTGTTGAAAATGTCTGTGAACACCGGAGACAGCTGGTCAGCGCAGTGCTTCAAGCTGGATGGGGAGACAGCATCCGGTCCAGCAGCTTTCCTGGGGTTCTGTCTCCTGAACAGTCTGTTGACGTCTTTCTCATTGATGGAGAGAGTCGTCGCTGAGGTGGGTGGGGAGGTGGAGGGGGGGGGGACCTTTAAGGGGGGGGGAGGTGGAGGTGATGCACTGTAGCTGTAGCTGTTGGGAGGTGTCGCGGGGGATGGAATCAGGGAAGACCCTTTGTTGGGAGGTGTTGAGGGGGGATGGTTACAGGACCGACCCTTTGTCCTTCAAAGCGACAGTAGAACTCATTAAGTTTGTTGGCTAGGCGTCGGTCGTTGGTGGAGTGGGAGACTTTAGGCTTGAAGCTGGTGATCTGTTTAAGCCCTCTCCAGACAGAAGCAGAGTTGTTTGCTGAGAACTGGTTTCGGAGTTTCTCAGAGTACCGTTTTTAGCCTCTTTTACCGACTTGCTAAACTTGTACGTTGCTACTTTAAGTCTGTTTTTGTCTCCACTCCTGAACGCCTCTGCCTTGTCCAACCTTAGCCTTCTGAGTTTGGCTGTGAACCAGGGTTTGTCATTGTTGAAACTCACCCTGGTGCATGATGGAACACAGCAGTCCTCACAGAAGCTGATGTATGACGTCACAGCCTCTGTGTACTCATCAAGACTGTTGGTAGCAGTCCTGAACACATCCCAGTCAGTAGAGTCCAAGCACGTCTGTAGATCCTCCACAGCTACACTGGTCCACTTCCTTGATGTCCTCACAACAGGTTTGCAGAGCTTTAGTTTCTGCCTGTAGGTGGGGATCAGGTGGACCATGACATGGTCAGAGTGTCCAAGTGCAGCACGGGGGACGGCGTGAAAAGCATCCCTGACTGTGGTGTAACAGTGATCCAGAATGTTCTCCTCTCTAGTCGGGCATTTAATATGCTGTCTGTATTTAGGTAGTACATGAGTGAGGTTTCCTTTGTTAAAGTCACCAAGGACAATAACTAGGGAGTCCGGGTTGGTCCGCTCCACACATAGTATCTGGTCGGCAAGCATGCGCTGTGCGACCTGCACGTTGGCCTGCGGCGGGATGTAAACACCGACCAGAATGAATGAATGGAACTCACGGGGTGAATAAAAAGGCTTACAGTTTATGATGTAAGATTCCAGTTCAGGAGAACAATACTGTTGGATCACTGTCACGTCGTTGCACCACCCGCTATTGATGTAGAAACAGATTCCTCCACCTTTA
The DNA here is from genome assembly GCA_025617405.1 of Perca schrenkii. NCBI lineage: Eukaryota > Metazoa > Chordata > Actinopteri > Perciformes > Percidae > Perca > Perca schrenkii. Next base: position 24,977,206 of record CM046803.1, on the reverse strand, counting down.
GTTTTGCCGGAGAGGTCCGTGTCTCTGTCCGCTCTGTAGAGTTGGAAGCCTGCCAGCTGCAGCGCAGAGTCCGGTATTAATCCACAGAGCCACGTCTCCGTGAAGCACAAAACAGCAGATGAAGAAAAGTCCCTGTTTCCAACCAACAGCAGTTGTAATTCCTCCAGTTTGTTGGGCAGTGAGCGCACGTTAGAGAGAAATGTGCCCGGTAGCGGTGTGCGTAATCCTCGCTGGCGGAGACGCACCAGCGCACCAGCCCGTTTCCCTCTCCTCCGGCGTTTCACTGCGTGAGCAAAGGTGAGCGCACCTTTGACTAGAATGTCCACAATTTCCAGTGAAGGGAGAAGAAAAGTAGGAAATAAATCCTCTGGCGTTGTTCCCCTGATGTTAAAGAGCTCTTCTCTGGAGAAAGCGATCCGGGTATCATCGCAAAAAACAAAGTTAAAACACAAAACAAAACAAAACAACACGCACAAACACACCGAGTCGACCGTCTGCGGCGCCATCTTGGTAATAATCCGTGAGGAGCTCGGAGTAGAGCTGCGCTCCTTCGCGTCGAAATGAGCCAGTTGAGGTGGTTCGGGCATCTGGTAAGGATGCCCCCTGGGCACCTCCCTAGGGAGGTGTTCCAGGCACGTCCAGCTGGGAGGAGGCCTCGGGGAAGAACCAGGACTAGGTGGAAGGATTACATCTCCAACCTGGCCTGGGAACGCCTCGGGATCCCCCAGTCGGAGCTGGTTAATGTGGCTCGGGATAGGGAAGTTTGGGGTCCCCTGCTGGAGCTGCTCCCCCCATGACCCGACACCGGATAAGCGGACGAAGATGGATGGAAAATCTGAAGACAATTATGATTTGCTTTGTCTTAACTCAAGTGAGAGTGATAGGATATTTGCAACACTTGAGAAATGTGATGCTGTTTTCCATATCCATGTTCTCCAGTCCTAAGAATTCCTCCTTGCGTCTGTGGGCATGTCAAAGTCCCCGACTGAAGTTCGCTGATTCAACCTGATGTGACAGTAATGAATGTGCCTGAACGTGTAGGTGCAGTTAATGTACATGTTTGTGTTTCCATCAACCCAACAGCTGCACTGACTGTCGAAACAGGAAAGACATTATATAACGCATGACACACAGCAAAAGATTAACATGCAGTCGGTGAGTTAATCTATAGCACAAACACAGCCACAGAAACAGGTGTGCACACAAACACGAACGCAAATCTACACTGACGACTGGGTTGTGTTGAAACAGACACGCAACCACACATGTACACATAAAAAGCCCAGCCAGCAATGACATGTGGGGCCCAGATGGGTTAAGTAGGGGTTCCATGGTATCTGTGTGGGCATGGGCTTTGGCTGGGTGAAATCAGCGGGTCCCATGTAGGTTTTGTAGTATGAGTCCCACATAGGAAGCCCATATGAGCTGATTACATGGGCCCCATGAGGGACAGGCATGGGCCAATTGGGCATGGGTTTGAACTGACGACATATATATGGGTCCTGCTGAGCATATTTATGGGCCAAGTGGGCATGGGTTTGATCTGGGAACACATATATGGGTCTTGAATGGCATATTTATGGGCCGAGTGGGCATGGGTTTGAACTGGGAACACATATATGGGTCCTGCATAGAATTTTTATGGGCCAAGTGGCCATGGGTTTGAACTGGGAAAACAAAAATGGGTCCTGCATGGCATTTTTATGTGCCGAGTGGGCATGGGTTTGATCTGGGAACACATATATGGGTCTTGAATGGCATATTTATGGGCCGAGTGGGCATGGGATTGAACTGGGAACACATATATGGGTCCTGCATTGAATTTTTATGGGCCAAGTGGCCATGGGTTTGAACTGGGAAAACCAAAATGGGTCCTGCATGGCATTTTTATGTGCCGAGTGGGCATGGGTTTGATCTGGGAACACATATATGGGTCTTGCATGACATATTTATGTGCCGAGTGGGCATGGGTTTGATCTGGGAACACATATATGGGTCTTGCATGACATATTTATGTGCCGAGTGGGCATGGGTTTGATCTGGGAACATATATATGGGTTCTGCATGGCATATTTATGGTCCAAGTGGGCATGGGTTTGAACTGGGAACACATATATGGGTCCTGCAGAGAATTTGTATGGGCCAAGTGGGCATGGGTTTGAACTGGGAACACATATATGGGTCCTGCATGGCACATTTATGGGCCGAGTGGGCATGGGTTTGAATTGGGAATGCATATATGGATCCTGCATAGAAGTTTTATGGTCCAAGTGGGCATGGGTTTGAACTGGGAACACATATATGGGTCCTGCATGGCACATTTATGGGCCGAGTGGGCATGGGTTTGAACTGGGAACGCATATATGGGTCCTGCATAGACTTTTTATGGGCCAAGTGTCCATGGGTTTGAACTGGGAACACATATATGGGTCCTGCATGGCATTTTTATGGGCCAAGTGGCCATGAGTTTGAACTGGGAACGCATATATGGGTCCTGCATAGAAGTTTTATGGTTCAAGTGGGCATGGGTTTGAACTGGGAACACATATATGGGTCCTGCATGGCACATTTATGGGCATGGGTTTGAACTGGGAATGCATATGTGGATCCTGCATAGAAGTTTTATGGGCAGTGGGCATGGGTTTGATCAGGGAACACATACGTCTTGAATGGCATATTTATGGGCCGAGTGGGCATGGGTTTGATCTGGGAACACATATATGGGTCTTGCATGACATATTTATGTGCCGAGTGGGCATGGGTTTAATCTGGGAACACATATATGGGTCTTGCATGACATATTTATGTGCCGAGTGGGCATGGGTTTAATCTGGGAACACATATATGGGTCCTGCATGGCAGAGGCGCAAAGTAACTATGTAGGCCTACTGAGTTATGTAATTACTTACTGTACAATTTTTAGTAACTTGTAGTACTCTACATTTAGGCTAATCAAGCATGTTGAGATTTAGAAATTGTAACTCAATACATTTCAAGTCACGCTAGTCACCAAAGAACAAACATTGCATGAATGTAGATCTTTCGCTAAAACAATCCATCAGTCATTTTTGTTAATCGTGCAGAAAATGAAAAATGTGACTTCCCAAAAATGTAAAAAACATCAAAATAGGTCGAAGTTTACGCTGTGTTGAATTATGCTGATTAGTGGACTCTCAGAAAGGTTGCAGGCCTACCGTAACACTTCAAATAATAACCTAGTCCCAGACGCTTGTCCCTTGGGCCAGAAACACATATTTAGACAAATAACTATGCTCAATATTATCGGCCGATATTGGCTTTAAAATTCAATATCGGTAAATATCGGTATTGGTTTTTGAAATGGTTTAAAATGACTAAAGTATGTCATTTTATACCTTATTGGAAAGCTTGTTTCCTCTCAATGCGAATGCAGACAAAATTTGGGTGTAGGTTGTTGGCCAACCAGCATACACACAGGGTTTGTAGAGTAAATAAATTCTTGAGCAGGGCAGATCTAAGCCCCAATGAGTGGAATGAGTTGAATTTTTCTTCTTGTGTGGCTATTTGTTTTCAGTTTACCTCAGTCAAAGAAATGTTCAATTGGCATCTTCTCTCGAAGGGGTAGTAAGCACCGCACCCCAGTTAGCCTACCGGTTGCTGGCTAGTCCTTCAAACCATTCAAATCCCCAGTTTCAAGGGAGTCATGGAACAGTGGGCAGTAAGCCTATAAACGATCATATGTTTCGGTATCTGTATTGGCTAATATCGGTATCGGAAATTAAGCATTGGACAATATTGGTATATCGGATATCGGTACAAAATCAATGTCAAGCATCCCTACAAATAACCCCATACGGTTATCCACATCCCATAGATGCCTGTCCCAATGGTCTATTTGATCAAATAAAACTCCGGGATCCTATTCAAAGTTTTACGGTACTTCATTTTTGAAGATGACGCCAAATAGCTCACAGACAGCTAGTCCCTTTATGGACATGAATATGATACATTTATTACCTCTTAGGAAATTGTAATTCAATATTTGTTAGAAAAGGACTTGCAGGAGGCCTCATCATCAATCTGTCTTCCACTTCTCTGTTGTTAGATGTCCTTGGACCAAGGAGTAGCATGTGTTTCTATCAAGGTGTAGCTCATACACCAACAATGACTGATGTGTTGGCTGTAAAAGGTACAGTAGATCTGTTTGAGAAAAAAATTAGGGAAAAACACTTGTTTTGTATCTAATCAATTATTAATGATTAATAGATTGTTGGCATTTTAACTTTTGGTAAAGGAAAACACACATCCAGCCCTTATCTGGAGAAGTGACGGTGGTTAAAAGTAACTAATACTCTGAGTAGTTTTTTTTTTTTGTTTTTTTACAAATTGTACTTTTACTTGAGTATTTCTCTAACACCAGTACTTTTACTTGTAACAGAGAAATATTTTAGCAATGTAACAGTACTTGTACTTGAGTACAGCTTTTCAGTACTCTTTCCGCCTGTTATGCACACAACACCTAATTAGGCTCATTCAGAATGAAGTCAGCGGAGCAGTTAACGTTTGTTAATTCTCTCAATTTACGAATTTTACTGTATTTAATTGTTATTTGGTCAGGCAGTTCTTAGGACATCTATAAGGGGCCTGTATGCAAAGGCCTTGTTTCGCGCTCAAAACATTAGCAGTCTTTTCGGAAAGCACTGCTGCTAGTTGTGACTTAAAGGAGAACTTCTATCAGACATTCACAAATTTAGGTAAGTTGAAATATTATTTTGCCAGAAAAATAAATAATAAATAATACTGGTCTGTATTTTTGGTTTGTGCTGTTTAATCTGATGTAGAATCTAACCAAAAGGAAAAACAACGGGAGAGGTTGGACAATAATTAATATATCACGATAGACGGAGCTCTGAAGCAGACCTGTGCGTCACATAGTGTTCGCTAGAGCTGTAATCGGGCCTTAAAAGTACGGCCCGAAAAGGCCCGAGCCCGACAGAGTTCGGCCCGAGCCCGACCCGTACATTTTGATTGACAGCTTTTTAAAAGCCCGAACCCGTTTACAGCCCGACTGTAAAGACGTCTATCAGCATCATTAGTGTCGGACACGCGCTTCGCACCGCGAGCGGGCACACGCACCACTCGGCGGAAAAGGGAGAGAAAGAAAAAAAGAGACTGCGCCGCACGCACACAGCTCCTTTGTCTTTCGTAAAAAATGAGTCATTTATACATGAATAACGGAGGCTATTGGCCACTTGGAAGTTGGAACATAGAAATTAATTAAGTCCTCCAGAGACCAGCCTCCGTTTCACCTCCTCAGGATCCATTTTCACGCTAATCGAAACGCATCACCTGACCGCTCATATAGCCTACCATGCAGCCCAAAGCGCAAGCCCGAGCCCGGCCCGAGCCCGTGAAAAATAATAGAAATTAAGCCCGAACCCGACCCAACCCGTCGGGTCCCGTCGGGTTCGGGCAAAGATCTTCAGCTCTAGTGTTCGCTCTCTCTCTGGATAAAGACGAGCAGCAGCACAGACACTAGGGGCATCGGACCGGGGGTAAAACCAATACTGATTACCAGGGCCCAAGGGGAGAGAGGGCCCTTGAAAAGTTTGGAATATATTTTATTTTACCTGGAAATTTTTATTTCCTAATAATATTTTATAATGCATATCAGATGAAGTGTAAAGTTAGTGTATTGGCAGAATAACTTGGTTGATTGACTGACTATTTTGTATACAAAAATGTCTCACCCCCCCCTTTGCTAATGTGCCAAATGGTTTAGTCCACCTGCATGCATTACGTTAGCCAGTTCAGTTGAGCGTCTGGTGGAGCGCAAACTTCTGCTGTAGAAATGTCTTTTCTCAAAGAAAGCCAAATCATGCTACCAAAAAGAAAGGAAAGACAGGAGGAGGAGAGAAAACAGAATGAGGGATGAGGGGAAACAATTGGTAACTGACTTCTTTTTCAAAGAAAGGTGAGCACTAACTAGAAAACAAAATCCATGGTGCTTGTCAGGGACCAAGCAGTTAGGCATGAGGAGTTGCAAGGAGATTTCAAAAAAGGGTTTTTTATTTTACCCACCAAAAATTCTGACAACAAATAAAGATAAAGTTTGGGCCCTTAAAAGTGGTCAAATAAACAAACTGAACTTACGCTCTGAACATAACAAACTCAAAAATACAACTGACCTCCTATACAAGAAACAAAGGGGACTTATATACTGGGTGATCAGACCAGGTTTGACACCCAGGGGGAGACTAACAATAACACTAATATGTAAATTACAAATAACAAAAGAAAACAACTAAACACTTACTCCAAAAGAAATGTAATCTTAATTAACATTAACTGAATAAATGTACTAAAGACAATACAAATCAAAACTCAAATATCTTGAGGACAAATAAAGCTAACTCCCCCTGACATAACAAGTAGTGGTAGAGTCCAATTTAGCCACCACCCCTATAAAGCTGCTGTAGTTCCAGACGCCACCCCTTTGTCCCTGCAGCCTGCATGCCTCACTCCAGGGTGTGGAATCCGCAACACTGGTAAGCTCAAAGAAAACAGTTATATTAGAAAACCAATCCAAAACTAATAAAGTATATATGTAAACCAAATCCAGTGCCCTGTAAGTTATTTAAAACTAAATAAATGTTTACAACAAACAATTATAATGTGTCTGAAAAGATATAGAAACCAATCTTAAGGAAAACTGCATGAACTAAGATAAATGTGAGTGTATGAGGTTACCGCCTTTAAGATGGCTGTATGTCCACGGCTGTGGCCATCACAGTGCTAAACTGCTTGAATATCTCCGTGACTGTTAGCACTAAAAAAACGGACTGAGACAACCCATTGAAAGAGCAGAACATGCACTTGTTGGAGCAAAAAAGAACCTTGATAAATTGACTTATGCTCCTTTGTTTTTAGGTGCACTGAAGAGTAATGCAATGACTCAAAATGTGAACCGCAAAGAAGTGGAAATGGCGCTGTTGAAGTGGTTTACCGGCGCACGTGAGTTTGGAGGGGAGAGGGCTGCAAGAGCCCAAAGAGAAAAAGGAGCGTCTACCACGCAGACGCCATGAGTGTATTTTGTATTAATGTATTTTTGGAGAGGTGTTTTTTAAAAAAAAAAACATATTTTTGATTTATTTACCTGTATGTTGTGACATTTAAATTGTTTTTTAAAGATCATTTTTGTTGTTCAATTAAACAATTCTTGCAGTTCAAAGTGTCAAGTGTCTTTTATTTATCTTGACTTATATTCATTCTTCATTTTTCTTAGATTGCTTCCTTAAACCATTTGGCATGGTTGGGCTTAGATAGGCCTTGCATGAATTGCCCAGTTAGGACCAACATAAGATCCTTTCAGAGCCCACTTTAAGCCCATAGGGGCATTCACGGTTAAATCCTTGTGCAAGCACACTTTAAACCCCCTTAGTCAGGTGTGGCCCAAATGGGTCTGACATGAATTACCCAGTTAAGACCCACATAAGACTCACAGACTCACTTACAGATCCCACTTAAAACCCATCTTGGCATCCACGGCTGGCCCCCATGTGGATCCCGGGTGCAAGCCCATTTTAAATGCCCTTTAGGCAGGTGGGGCCCAAATGGGTCTGACATGAATTTCCAGGTTAAGATCCCACATAACACCCTTACAGGTCCCTTTTAAAGCCCATCTGGGCATCCACGGCTGGATCCTGGGTGCAAACCCACTTTAAACCCCTTTGGGCAGGTGGGGCCCAAATCGATCTGACATGAATTACCCAGTTAGGACCCACATAAGAGCCTTACAGGTCCCACTTAAAACCCATCTGGGCATCCACGGCTGGCCCCCGTGTGGATCCCGGGTGCAAGCCCATTTTAAACGCCCTTTAAGCAGGTGGGGCCCAAATGGGTGTGACATGAAATACCCAGTTAAGAGCCACATAAGACCCTTACAGGTCCCACTTAAAACCCATCTGTGCATCCACGGCTTACCCCCGTGTGGATCCTGGGAGCAAGCCCATTTTAAACGCCCTTTAGGCAGGTGGGGCCCAAATGGGTCTGTCATGAATTGCCCGGTTAAGATCCCACATAACACCCTTATATGTCCCTTTTAAAGCCCATCTGGGCATCCACGGCTGGATCCTGGGTGAAACCCCACTTTAAACCCCTTTATGCAGGTGGGGCCCAAATGGGTCTGACATGAATTACCCAGTTAGGACCCACATAAGACCCTTACAGGTCCCACTTAAAACCCATCTGGGCATCCACGGCTGGCCCCCGTGTGGATCCCGGGTGCAAGCCCATTTTAAACGCCCTTTAGGCAGGTGAGGCCCAAATGGGTCTGTCATGAATTACCCAGTTAGGACCTACATAAGACCCTTACAGAGCCCATTTAAAGCCCATCTGGGTAGCCATGGTTGGATCCCGGGTGCAAGCCCACTTTAGACCCATTTGGGCAGGTGGGTCCCAAATGGGTCTGACATGAAGTGCCCGATTAAGACCCATGCAGTACCCTTACAGGTCCCACTTTTAGTATGTCTGGGCTTCCACGACTTGCCCCAATGTGGATCCCGGGTGCAAGCCCATAATGGGGCCCACATTTGCCGCCCATGAAGCCCTCATCTGGGCCCCACATGTCATTGCTGGCTGGGAAGGACTCACATGGACAAAATCTGAGCTCAAATGCAGGGTAGAATTTATGGTCAGGCTGTCATATACAAAAACATGGACACACACACACACACACACACACACATACCCGGACAGAGTTCACCCAGTGATTCCATCCTTGCGGCAGTGAAGCTGTTTTTCCATCACTGGGCTCTTAGCGTGACATTGTGGTACAAACAGCAGTGAAATATTACATGGGCCAGGGTTATTAAAACTGTTATTAGCATGGCCAATTGGGGCTAAACAGGTCCTGACTGTCACCCTAATGACAGGGTGGCTGAGGACCGGGAAAAAGGGGGGGGGGCTGCTGAAACCTCTGACCAAACAGCCCCAGTGGATTCCCTGCCACTAACATCCATCCACCACCAACCACCCTTATCCCTCCATGTGCTCATAACTCGTTGGATCCTCTGCAGCATGAGACAAATAAAACTGTAGTATTGACATACAAAGCCACAGATACACACAGACATGGAGACGGATAGGAAAACAGATACTTTTACACAAATAAATGCAGACATATGGATGCACAAATATGCATATAAAGGCACACAAACATGTTTATAGATAAATAAACACATAAGCAGAGACTTAGAAATAATCTTTTTTTGTGTGTCTCAGTTCATTTTACAGTACAGTTACATTATTGGAATTGACTGTTTATTGGAAACAAAAATGATATTTCCTTCTTCTACCCCCACAACTGTTTGAATACTGTACATCAAATCATACTGAGATGGGGATTTTGAGTGCATCTCTATATATATTTGTGTAAATCCCCCTTCTTCTTCACCTCCTTCCATTTTTTTGTGCAAGCCGCATGAAACTTTATCAACACACCCGCTTGCTTGTTAGGAATTTTCACACTCAATCAGAGATTTCACAGACTTTGTACTAGGGAGCGGGGTGGAGTAAACATCATTTGATGTCCGATCCAACTGATTCTGATGGTTTTTTGTCTCACATACAGACAGGTACATATACAGGTAAACCCAGCCCCATCTGCCGGCGATTTGATTCCGCCCTGCAGCTCAACCTGGAAACCTGTACGTTTATCTCTCCTGCTTCCGTTACAAATCTGCAGGAACCAATCACAAACTGGCTTATCCACCTTGTGCGCTATTGGCGGGTTTAACACGATGACGATAGAGGAGCGACCAAGCAGCTTCTTGTTTCCATTCAAAATGGCGGCCACCGAAGCGCAGCAACCCGTTGATGCCGCTGTCGCTGCTACGTCACCCAGATCGTCGGTCTGATTGGTTGAAGGACTATCCAATTGCGTACAGAGTCATTTGAACTGTGCACGTTGGTTACGCCTCTTGTGCGGTAGAAAATACAGAGCAGACTCCCCAGACTGAAGTTTAATCTAGGGCTGTCAAAATTAACGCGTTAATATTTGCGTTAATTTTTTAATATTTAACTCGTTAAAAAAAAATTACGAAATTAACGCAGCTGTGTTTGTTTACTTCATGTGGCGGCTGAGAAACGTAATACGTCTCCATAAGAGCAGGCGGCGCTACTCTAGGAGGGACTTACCTGATTGAAGTAGGCCTACGGGCCAGTCAAGAGTTTAAACATGGACCAGTAAGATCCCAAAAGAGAAAAAAGATGATGTGTTAGAATCCAGAAATGAATGAGCACGGGCTATAAACGGGACCGAGTACTAGTTCCGACATGTTGTCTCGTCAGGAGAGATGCGCCACCGGTAAGCTGCTGTTTCTTTGTCTGTATCGCTACTGCTGTGCTGCCGATATGTACGTGCGCGATTTGTTTGCTTGATAACTGTTACGTTGGTCACGCTGATAAAACCTTATTTGCAGTCTGATGTTTAACGCTGTCGACTCGATAGTATCCGTGACTATATTCCAGTAAATGTTTGAAAATGGTGCGTCTCACTGTCACACAAGCTACTTCCTGGTTGCTGTGCTGGAAGGGAAATGTAGTCAATCGCTTTACATTGGTAATGGATTGCTGTGCACAGCGTCGCTATCTAAAACTACACTCACTGTTTTCACTTTAGGCCAACATACACCTTTGTGGTTTTGGGTTACTGGTTTAATGTGTAACATTGATATTGATATTGATGTGCATTTCTGTGTTTAGATATATGTGCTTTGCTTAGTCATTCAGATTAAACACTATGTATATTATAATATTTATGATAATAAGTACTGCCTAGATTGTAATTTATATTATATATATATATATATATATATATATATATATATATATATATATATATATATATATATATATATATATATATATATATATATAAATACACACACACACATTTGTATATTATTCAGAATATGGTATATTAGGTATGTGGCTAATATTGGGGGTGGTGACAAAAATCTGCTCTCAAGTCGGACAGTTTCTAGCCGTTTCAGCAGCCTTCAGCAGGACTAAATAAGCCAAATTGTTGCTGCTGTTGTTCTGAAAGATATTAAACATTCTGAACTTAGCAGAACCTTTCCTTGTTTGTTTTATCTTCATATTTGCAAAGTTAAGTGATTTAGCATTTAAATATCCATTACTACAAGCTTCTCAATTTAAAAACGCGATTAATCGCGATTAACTACAGCAAATTGTGCGATTAATTAGTTAATTTTTTTTAATCGATTGACAGCCCTAGTTTAATCTTAAAAGATTGATCTTGGTCTGGTGATAGCCAGACTAGATCTGCTGGGTAATGTCTAGAACTTTGTCTATCTACGTTTTTTTTTTTTGCAATAGGTAGGAAAATGTGCTATAAAGCTCTGTAGCACTGAGGGGAGCTAAGAAGTTGACTAATAATCATCTGTGGGTTCATCACTAAGAGTGACACCTTTCACTAGATTCATACGATCCATTGTTAGTATAGAAATATTGATGATAGCCACTTTCAGTGCATTTTGCTAATATTCGTATACTTTTATGTTTGAATTTTGAATGCAGGACTTTTGCTTGTAATGGAGTATTTGCCTCTAACTAAGAAAAGGATCTGAATATATTCCACCACTGTGTATAACTGCTCATAATCACCAGTATCATATTTCACCAGTTATATTTAGCTAATCAAAACTAAACAAATAAAGAAAGTTAACACGGGATGGTCTGGTGGGCTAGCGGTTAAGATGCATTCCATATCATCGTTCGTACTGCTCTCTTACTCCCCACATACACTGTCACAATCATATAAAGGCAAAGTGCCAAACAAGAAAAAAAGCTTTAAAAAAGAATTTGTTGACACATTCTGGCGTGCCTCAGATCTCTGTTGTTTCCACATAATTACTATTATGCTCAAGAAGCACCCAACCCTACAATCTATAACATCCTCTGTTTATTTCCACCAATATCTGCTTCATAGTAATAATATGAAAGACTTCCAAAATCGCCAACGTGTATTTACATAAATCATTCAAAAGCCAATAAGTGCATATCAGATATCTCTTTCCTCCTACTCCTACTACTCCCCCCTTTTCTCCTCACAGATTGAACCCTGCAATAAACCATCTCAGTATCTTCACGCAGAAAAGACACACACAGAGCAGAGAACATAGCTGTAGCCCAGCGGTGGCCGATGCTGACCAACAGTGAGGTTCAGCTGGAGCCAGAGAGACCACTGTGGTTATCAAAATGTCTTTGTATCCCAAACAGTCATGCTAAGCCCCCCTACCCCTCCGTCTGAGCCTCCACCGCCGAGGCAAATCCATTCAAATATGCAAACACACAGTGAATATCAAAACTCTTCACACCCTCAAACTTTCTAGTTAGTTTTATTGCCTGGAAGCCTCAAATTAAAACACAATAAACCACATTTTTGTCCACGTTCACTTGGACATACAGCACTGGTGAAAACAAGAAGCCAAAAGGCCATAAGACAACTTTTAAATCACTTTTTATTTAGCTTAGTGATTCCCTCCTTATAACCAAATGTTTATGAATGATAATGATTATGATTACAATTCACAAACTTTCTTCTGCTTTAACTTACAGTGAGTTTAAGTACCCCGGTGTTAAAATATTTCATTAAAAGTAAAAATCCCTGCATTTAAAATGTTACTGCTAGCAGAAATGTGTGTGCATAGGATCAATAAAGTACTTCTTTAGTATCAAAAGTAAAAGAACTAAATTGTATCTACTTCATGTTCTGTTCATCATCTGTATCATATTTTATAAGCTGACCCTATGTTGTGTATGTAAAATTGTATTCTGCCGTAAAAGCCACAGCTATGAAAGTGGAGTGAAAAAATAGAATAGTATATCCAAAATGTAGTGGAGCAGAAGTATGAAATACCATAAAATGGAAATACTCAACCAATCAAATCATGTCAGTAACCATTCTGATTTCACAGGGGTCAAGGGTCAACACCTAGAATGTAAATTATTTATAAAAGCATCATACATTTCATTAAAAACTGGAAAAAACTGAAACATCGGCTGTTCAGAATGATAAGAGTCTGGTTTTATTTTCCTTTCAGGGTTAAAGGTAATACAAACTAGCAAGTATGAAAAGGTAGTGTATGTGGATAGAAGACATCCACTGTACATACATCCATATTTAACCATCCATCCATTCGTTTGTCCAAACATGCAAAGAGAAGAACCGAAAGACTATTTCCAGCTCAGACTCCCCTGTTTCCCATCAACACATGGAGTGGGTTTGAACCAACAAACAAGAAGTCGGCTCTATGAAATACGAGCCCAAAAACAAAGCTCTCCCTTCAGTGAGACCCCCGCAACCCCAGCACACACATGCACACACACACACACACACACACACACACACACACACACATCTCAGTCTTAAACCCCTCCATGATACCCTCTCTCAAGACCCTTCACCTTCTCCACTTCCAACAGTTAATCACACACATGGGGTTGGGGGGAGGTGAGTAGGGGGGTGACGCTGGGGCAACAGTGAGTTGTGATGACACTGACACAACACTGGTAAATGTGCACGTATCTCCCCTTAGATTTACCCACAATCCTTTGCCTCCTCTGTGTTTCTTTGGCTACGGTAATGGTGGCTGTCACGGACAATCGCCTGAGCCAGTCACTGATTTACTCCAGGTGGCGCTTTGGCTATTGTCCAGCCCAAGGAGCTGCTCTGACCTTTGACCCCTGACACCCACCCACCCCCACCCCCCTGGGGGTCTGCCCTGTGCCTAAACCAGAAAGAGAAGTGGTTTGGAAATGGATCCTCCCGCAACTCAAGAGCCCCCAACTTCACAACCAGTTCTGATTTACATGCATCGTAATGGGGTTGGAGAGCTTACACTGAAGTAGTTTAGCACTCAGGGCTGGTGTGTTTTCACACCTATAGTTTGTTTGCTTTGGTCCAAATCAGTTGATGAGTTTGTTGGTTCGGTTTCGCTCTGCTCTGCCGCTGTCTGTCTCCAACTTTAGCGGAGGCTGGTTTGATCACGGAACTGCAAGTGACGGACGGCGAGCTTGACTGTGGTCTATGTCTGTGAGAGAAACACTGCAAGCTGCATCGCAGATTGCTAACCACACCTGACTACAGGAGATGTTTAGCTCAGACTTGCGGAGTGCATAGTTGGTGCGGTTCGAGGTCGGATCACCACAAACGAACCGCTCCAGAGTTTGTTTGAAAGCGTGCCGAGACCACCTCATTATAAGCAGGTCTCGGCACGCTTGTTTGGTCTGCTTTTGGTGCGCACCTGGGTGTGATTGCCGCGTTCTTACCTGCTCAAATGAACCGCACCGTCGTGGCCAGGGGCGGATTTAGTCATTTTGGGGCCCAAGGCAAACACAGACATGGGGCCCTCTACACAGCCCCCACACACACACACACACACACACACACACACACACACACACCCTCTCACACAGACACACTCACACACACACACACACACACACACACACACACACACACACACACACACACACACACACACACACACACAGACAATCACTCACACACAGACCCTCTCACACAGACCCTCTAACACAGACCCTCTCACTCACACACCGACACTCACTCACACACACACACACACACACACACACAGACACACAGACACACACACACTCACTCACTCTCACACAGACCCTCTCACACAGACACACTCACACACACACACTGACACACACACCCACTCACTCACTCACTCTCACACAGACCCTCTCACACAGACACACACACACACACACACACGGAGATCAGCCCAATTATTTTTTCTCCATTCTTCATTTGCAGGTAATAATTGCTGCTTGTAAATCTTCGCCCCTCTTGATTTTTAGGATAAATTCTGTCGTCCTTGCTCTGAACTGGGCCTCTCTGCACTATTGAGCAGCGCTCTTTGTCAGTGAGATGTTTTGGACAGAGTGCTGGGTCATCTTCAAGTTCAAGAGTTACACACTGGTCAGAATGACTGCTAGTACTCATTAGTAGTTCATTGGAATTGTCGTTTTTTTCGTCATAGACGTCGTCAACATTATTATCACTGTCACTGAAAGCGAACGCGGACATAGGCGCCGATTTATGTTTTCCTCCGTGACGCCGTAAAGTAGTCTAGTCTATATTTCAACTCAGGACAGCGCCACTTCTCACAACTACAGATAGGATTGGAGATGAAAAGTTGAACTGACATGTAACCGCGATCAGCTTCGTGGGAAATTAAGAATCAATGCCACTGACATAACCGATCGCACTATGACATGAGTTAGTTATTAGTTATTATAGTTATTCATTTTAAATTAATGTTGCCTACTGGCAGTCTGGCACACGTGGGTGCTCAGTACTTTCCTCGAGCTCCGGAGCACCCACGGTATCGGCGCCTATGCGGAAGTTTTGTTACCTGAAGTTGAAGGATCCTCCTCATCCTGTAAAGTTGCCTTGGATGTAATGTTAGCAGCAATATCGCTGGAGCAGCCTGGGCTGGCACTGTCGGCAGCAACGGGTAGCTCCTCCTCGCTAGCAGCAGTGCTAACGGTCGTGATGGTGATGGTAGCATGGGTTGTAGCGTTGTTGTCATTGTCAGCAGCGGGCATCACGAAGAAGTTTGTTAACTTCGGCAATTTTTTTTAAAAACGTTTTGCTTTCCTCCCGCTTCCTCCTTTTTTCAGCACCGCTTGGGTAGTTTCGCTTCATTACTCTAGTCTGTACACTGTCTGTCACTCTGCACACACACTCTGTCTGTCTCAATCCATGGTCTGTCTGTCACTTTTTTTTCTCCGTTTTTTGGCGCAGTACATTACAGCCTTTTCACTTTCGCAGATGCGCAGTAAGTGAGATAATGGAATAGTCCAATGTAGTGAGGTGGGGTGGGGGCCCCTCCGGTCTGTGAAACTAATGATTTGATGCCATTTTTTGCAAATGGAGTTTTAGAAATATATAATTTGCGAAAAGTAAAAAAAAAAAAACCTTAACCATAAGTTAATGGGGCATTTTGGGGGCCCCTAGGTAGCTCGGGGCCCAAGGCAATTGCCAACCTTTGCCTAATGGTAAAGTCCGCCCCTGGTCGTGGCATACGACCGCTAGTGCGATTCAGCCGAACTAAATGAGGCAGGTGTGAAAACATCCCATCCACATTAGGCAGTTTGTTTTAACTTTCAGCAATATGAAACAGTAGTTGTTTCTGCCATGTTTTGGTCAAGTGGAAATACACCCAGTTGCCACTTTATTAGGTACACCTGTAAGATGTAATGATATCTGGTTCAGAAGCCCAGCCAAAAATTCTACCCTTACACAGGTAATAATGTTCAGTTCTGATTGACACTGTCAGAGAGGTGTTAATTTAACTTATTTTATTTGATCATTATTGTAGTTTTCCAGGATGTTAAACTGGACTGCGTTATATTGAGAGGGGTTGCTAATGTCAATGTAATATATTATTAAAGTATTAAAGTTACAAGCTTTACTTCTTCAACACATTCTTAATTCATAGATGGTGCATGAATGAACATTTGTAATCCAATGTCTTATAATGGCCAAAGAGAGTCAGTCAGGTTAGTCAGGAATGGAGGAGAAGATTATCATGTTGGTGGCGCTCACCCTGTTAAGTCTGCCCCACTAAAGTCAGTGGAATATATAGACATATGACCAGATGTACAGCACGTATACCAGCTGACCTTTGCACCACCCAAAACACCCATGGCGTGCTTAAATATAGATTGGCTGTGAACACATGAATAGTGATTATAGACATGTTAATACCACTGCTGATGAACACACATGCTGTACATGCAGGCAGTGTCCATTGGTGAAGACACAGATAAAGGGGAATATTCAAGATTTCTGTACCACTTTATAAAGCTACAAACTTTATAAAGCAGGGGTTCTAAGTTGTTACTAATGATGCTATTAATGTTTAATGAATGATTTGTTATTGCTCTACAGATTAACAATAATAATAAACTTTGGATGTCACATTGTAGCGCATTTCCTTCTCATTAGAAGAGTAATTTTACCTCTACATTTGAATCAAATTCCAGCATGTATATCTCCCTTGAATGGGATATTTTTATACTCCTTCCATACACACACAACACATGCCCGGAGCTGTCTGTGATCCAGACTATATATGTAGTGTGTGTATATGCCCTGCGTAGAGCCAGGTGGTCGGGGCCGGGTGTGTGCACGGTGTTGGTACATGACCGGAGCTGATGACAAAGAGTGAGCAGAAAGACAGCAGCTGTCAGTCTGGCTCAGTTACAGCCAAACACCACCAACACTGATACACCTCACCATTACCCTGAGGTCCATGTCTGGGTCATGGAGCTCCAGAGTTCACCGTGGTCTCTAACTCCAGTCTTCCCTTCTCACAGTGAAGCATTCCTTCAGGACTGTAATACCGAAGAGTGGGGTTTACATCCTGAGGTCCGTGTGTGGTTAGGTTTAGGCATTGAGGTTGGGGAAGGATTATGATTTTGGTTAAATGCTAATAAATGAAACGTAAATGTGCTTTCTTGTGCCTCAAGTCAGCTTTAACCAAAAGGCTGTGTGTACATAAACATATACAAAACATTCATCATGCTTTAGTTGGTACATACGGATATGGTATTGCAAGAGTAGATATTGCAGGGAAAACGAATGAAATACAATTCACAGTTTTCATCAGTGTCATTTTCGGGCACAGAATCTACCTATTGCAAAAACTTCACCAGCACTCAACCGCAGATAGACAAAGTTCTAGACATTACATAGCAGATCTAGTCTGACTATCACCAGACCAAGCTCAATCTTTTAAGATTGAACATTAGTCTGGGGAGTCTGCTCTGTATTTTCTACCGCACAAGAGGCGTGACCAACGGGCATAGTTCAAATGACTCTGTACGCAATTGGATAGTCCTTCAACCAATCAGACCGACGATCTGGGTGATGTAGCAGCGGCAGCGGCATCAACGGGTTGCTGCGCTTCGGTGGCCGCCATGTTGAATGTAAACAAGAAGCTGCTTGGTCGCTTCTCTATCGTCATTGTGTTAAACCCGCCAATAGCGCACATGGTGGATAAGCCAGTTTGTGATTGCTTTCCGTAAAAAATAGTGAATGGAAGCAGGAGGTTTCCAGACCGAGCTGCAGGGAGAAATCAAATCGCCGGCAGAGTGGACAGGGTTTACCCAGTCTATATAAGTAGCATTGTTGGTTGAATTGTTGTTGGTGGTTGGTTGGTTACTATTTTATATACTTATAAGCTTCACATATGGATGTGCTTGTGACTTGTGATGGATTTTATAGATCCAGTCCTAGAATGCATTGCCATGCCACTGATTTAATTGGTGATTTCTCATAAGTGCAGCTGTAACGCCGTAGTAGTAAGGACTAAACATCAGAGACAGTTATCATACAGTTTTAATTCTTGTTTTTCTTATCACAGTAAGAATGCTGTAACAATGTTATTTTATATAGTGTACAAACCATAGGAAATATATAGTATGCTTTTTCTACATTCTCAAGCTATAATTGATGGTTTTGTTATGTACGCTCTGTTTTCGCTTATAAGGTTTACTGCCTGGATCCAGTTTTACCCCCTGAGATCATTAAAATTTCAATTCATCTTCTTGAAACTCATGATTTAAGTACTTTATGAATTTTTGAAAGGGAAATAGTAGTGCTTTTAGGTTACCATTCTCACATTTTACGATCCTTCCCTGACCAGACTGCAAACCAGCACTTAACCCAACACAGGCCTTCGCCAAAGACCAAGGCTGTAATTCAAAAGACCCCCCCTGTGTGTGACATAGGCTATCCCCCAGTTTACTTCCCTGTTCCGCGTGACTGGCATGGCGTAGACATGCTCCCTCCGTCTGACGGGCTCCGGTTGCACTGGCAATATAAACCTGCTGGGGCTGGGGAGATACTGTATAACAGGGCAGTCACACACACACACAGAAAGCATATCATAGCTAGGTATTTTTTGTAATATGTAATCTCACTTCACCTGGTTAAAGATTTAAGCATTCATATTAACATATCTGCATACACACAGACATACACTCAAGAGAGTGCACATAGAAAGAAAATGAAATAGAGAGAGAGGGTATGAATCTCTCCCGAGCATAGCAACCTCTGACCTTCTCCCAGAAGTCCCCATGGGGTGCACTGCAGTTATTGTCTTCATCTTTCTGCCTAACTCTCCCTGACCTCCTCTGTCTTCCATCTGCACAAGTCCATTACGACCCTTTATTTCAGCGCTACAACTCTCTGCACATAAACTGCTCTTTTTCCTCCTCGCCGCTCTATTCACTCGCTGTCGTTCTGTCCATTCATGGCCCAAACAGAGCCACTGATTCATCGGACGGACATGACCGTATTGTGTTAGAATGCGAGGATGAGAAAGGGAGAAAGACGGAGAGTATGCTTAGCCATTAGGGCGACACTGAAAAGCAGAGAGTGGTCCTGAGGTCAACATGGGGGACAGCAGACAGAGGACAGGGGTAAGTGGGATCAACATGGGGCCAACTTTAGATCATTCTATGTATCGCAGGACATTTGGACCTTTCAGGCAATTGATTCTGTGTTTCAAAAGGACTCCATGATGATTTAACACCCATCAGTCATCCACTGTAAGCTGGAACAGATTTGACATTGCATGTCATGGGAAAAGGTCTTCTCTTTATGCTAATTTAACACCCATTACTCATCCATGAGATAACTAACAGAAACAAATGTTATACATTATATGTCATAGGGAGAAGGCCTTTGGGGGTGCTTGTAATCTGTCATCCTTCATACTTACATTTGTCTCAGTCTTTCTGGTTTAGTCTGTTTCTAATGGCTTTGTATTATTTCAACTGCTAGGCACATGATTTGTATTGTTGTTTATATCTGCCCCTTGCTAAACTCAGTGATATATCATGGGAAAAGCTTTCCGGGGGTCTTGTTAGACAATTGCAGAAGGAAGCCAAAGAACAGAATTCAACTCACTGGCAAACATATGGGAATGATTACAGTACAAAGACTGTTTGTCAGGATGTGAGCTGCAGCTAGCTTCAACAAGACAGCACTGTCCAACAGGAAGATGTTCCAGTGGGTCTGTGTGCCGCAATGCTTAGTCTTACACTGATTAGATTACTTTATTTGTTCTTCTAAGTGAAATCTTTCCTGGATACACACACTCAGCTCTGTGCGTGTATTTCTTCTCCGAGGTCAGAGAACTAGGGTTATGTTGCAGTGTCACAGTTGGTATTGGAACCTATACTGTACGTAAGGAAAAAATAAACTCTCTTTTTTATATATTTATATATATATATCTGAAGATCATGGTTGGGCCGGAGATATTCAGCCCCGGAGGGAAATCCAAAGCTTTACGCAAGCGTTAATTTCAGTGGCTCAACACTTTTAATCATGACATCACCTCGCTACATGACAACAAACAGAGCAAGATGTAACCGGATGACCTATAATGTAAGCTTTGGGACCATCAGCGGCATTGTTGGCCTCTTTCTCCTCTTCCTCATCCAGCTCCTCTAAGACCTACTCCTCTTTCCACTCAGGTCTCCTGGGACCTTCAAGTCACAGATGAAGAGGGAAGAAAGGAGTAAGCTCACATTTAGGATGATGCATTTGTGACTGGAGCCCAACAGATTGACATTCTGGCTGGGAGTAGGGCCTATAGACAGACAAGATAAATGTAAGTATTTTTTAAAACTACTGAGGTACTTGACTATGCCACTCCAGACTTTGGCAGCCTCTAATAAGAGCAGCCTTTTCTTCTGAAGTTTTTCTTTAATTCTTTAGCAGAACTTCTTTCCTGAAACTCTGCATGCCTAAGTACTTTCTTCTTATTGGGGCTGGAGTTGGTAAAGGTTTTGCCATCAATGTTTTTAATGTGCAGCTTTTCTTGACCGAGCGAGCCCTAATTTTCCTGCAACTCCTGCATTAAGACACTGGTGATCATACCCAACAGCATTTTCTTTTTTTAAAGTTTGTGTCTATGTGTGTAAACTTTCCTTCACCCTCCTGGCTAAATTACTGTGAACAAGAATGTGTTTTTAGTGAACCTGCCTGCTTAAATAAGGATTGAGGACTTCCATCTCGACCCTGCCCCAGTCAGCCCCAGAAACACACATTCCAATGCATCATGGACCACGTAGCCTCACAGCCTAATGAAGATGAGGTGAGGTGTGATGGGAGATGAAGTCATCACGCGAGGGGAGGTGGTGGGAAAGCAGTGGTGGGAGTCATAAATCAGAACTCATTGTCTATGTCGGAGAATGTGTGTGTGAAGGGGTGATGAGGGTTATGAATAGGGCGGTGGGAGAGAGGGGTCAATGGTAGGGGATGAGGGATGTGAGGGAGATCAGGGTTTGGTCAATTTGATGTAATCCGCTGGACATCTGTGCTTCGATGACAGACAAGACATGTTCCGGCACCAGGGGTTCTCAGGCACATACACGTATCGCACACGCACACACACACGCACACACACACACACACACACACACACACACACACACACACACACACACACTGGTATACACACCTCCCTCCCCCAGGGAGCTGCAGTGCTGTCCCTGTCTTGGAGCCAGATATTTAGTACTAATGAGACTAAATGAGGCTGGAGCCTCTCTGTGGAGGTCACAGCTTGTCTAACAGTTAGTCAGGCAGCTGGTTACAATATTGGTTTGAGTAAATGCCAAACGGTTTAACATAGGGTGACCATACGTCCGGTTTTACCGGGACAGTCCCGATTTTGAAGTTAATGTCCCGAGTCCCGACAAAACCCTGTCGGGACGCTAAAATGTCCCGGTTTTAAGAGGAGCGGCGTCAGACGATTTTGCCGGTGCTTGAGCCCCGAATGTTTTGAGTGTAGCCCCGAATGTAACTTTTTTCCAGATTATTTTTCCGAGGCGAATAGAACGGGCAGCTACGTGCGGGGTCCGACCATGTTGTGTTTGTTGCTATCACCTAGCAACTGTCTCTACGTGAGGAAAAGCTGTGAAAGCCGGGTGAAGTTTTCGGAGGAATCATAGCCAAATCAGTGTAATACATTGATGCCATCAACACAAAGTTAAGGAGCGCAATACTAATGATTTAGTTTAAAGTTCCTGTGACGTGATGTTTACAGTCTATTGTTCAGACTCAACCACACGGAGCTCTGAAGCAGACCTGTGCGTCTCTTAGTGTCCACTCTCTCTGTAAAACGCAGCGCAGCCTCAGGTCATAACGGATGTGCTCTACTGTCGACATGCTGCGGTAGATGTGTTGCGTTTGTGCTCCGTGTATTTCTGCAGTAGATTCGGTTTTCCACCTCCGATGTAGAGCAGCGTACGGCCACTTCTCTAGCTAAACTCTTTGTCTCATTCAGACACCCAAACAGCTCTGTGTCTGTCAGAAAGTCTGAGATCTACAGCAATCACGTAATGCACAGTAGACTATGGTGCAGCTAGATTTCTGAAATAGTGACTTTATTCTTGTAATAGCCTATTATAACTTTATTTTTCTCAAAACCACGACTCCTCCAAATCACAGAGAACACAGATATACTGTATTTTGAATGTGCACAAAGTTTTGGACATTGCTCAAACACATCTGAAATTTTACAGTCCAGGGGTTTATTAATAGGGAGGAGTAAATGATGCCTAGGCTACATGTGTGCTGACTCAGCTATAATTAGAAAAGTCCATCCAATACATATTTGAAAGCAATACATAATGCCTGTTAGCCTTACTTCAATATATTCCATTATGTTTTTATATTTGGATTGTAATCTATTTTTCTCTTTACATAACGATATTTGCAGCATACATTGATTCAGAAAAAGGTAGAAATAGGTGCATAAAAATTCACCAGAATGCAGGAAATGAAGTGTTTAATGCTCAAAATTTTCAATCATTTTAATTCTTTTGGTGTTATTGGAATAAATAACACTTAAAAAATGTTTTTTAGAAAAGTCTCAACATAAATCTCATTCTGAACTGAAAAAGGCTGTTGCTGCAATTTTGTTAATTTTACCGAAAAAAAACAAAAACATTTATTATTAGATGAGGAGCGTATGATCAAAATAATGAAGTTACTGTCTATGTCTGACCTCGGCTGGCACATGTTCACGTTAAAAAGCGTGTGCGCATGCACAAGCACTACGGTCACAAGCAAAGTGTCCCGGTTTCAGCTCCCGGAAATCTGGTCACCCTAGTTTAACAACCTGTTAGCTATTCAGTCAGTCAACCAGTCAGCTAATCAAGTAGCCAACAAACAAGTCACCCAACCAGTTAGCCAATAAACCAGTTGGTCTTTCATACCTTAAAACAGGTTAGCTCACAACTAGCTACCCACTAGCTAACTAGTCAACCAGGCAAATTGCTAAGTGGCCAGTGAACCAGACAGCTAACCATTTTATCATCCAATGGGCTTGCCTATCAGTCACTAAAAGCTAACTTCAGCCATGCTTATTCTAATTAAAACTCAACCAGTTAACCATAAAAACACTTAGGTATTTTAGTCAGATGGGTTAGCTCATTAAATTGCTAAAACTAGCAAGCTATTCATTCAGTCAAGTAGCTAGCGGCCAAAAGATCATTTAGACAACTAAACAACCTGTTTGCTATTTAGTCAACCAGCTAATCGAGCAGCCAAGAAAAGAGATGCCCAATCAGTTAGCCAAATAACCAGTTGGTCTTTCAGTCAGTAAGCAGGTTAGCTCATTAAATAGCCAGCCACAATTGCTGAGTGGCAAATAAACCATTTAGTCAACCAGACAGAACCATTTTGTCATTCATTCAACCATCCAGTCAACCAGCTTGCCTGTCAGTCACCAAAAGCTGAGTTTAGCCATGCATGTGGTGATTAAAGCAATGGGGGAGAGGTAGGGCTGGCCGAGGGAGGGGAGGGATCAGGCTTATGTAAGGCAAGAGCTAGGCCAAGCAGAACTGACACAGGCCAGGCCTTAGATTGCCTCAGCATGGGGCAGAAATGTGCTGACCAAGGTTGATTGATAGTCATGGGGGGTCAAGGAGATTGAATGAAGTTTATTTGACTGTGGGTAATATAGGCTTCCTTCAAAAACAAACAGGACTCATTTTGTTTGCTGAGTGTTTTAGCAGCTGTGACCTCCTATATGACTAAGCTTGACCCCGTCATGCAGCCTATGGGGGATTCCAGCTCCTCGAATGTCTGACATTGAGTGGACCCCAGATATATGTTTTTCTGGTGTATGTTTAGTGTATTTGCATTTGAGTAACATATAGGTAGATTTATGTGTGTACTGGTTGGATTGTGTGGTCCTTTCAAGGTTGGGTGCCCTTGGTACAGGTGCAGGATGGAAAGATATACTGGACAATGGTCACCACACACTCAGACTCACATACTCGCAATCACACACACACACACACACACACTTATTCTCTCACAGCTCAAATATCAGAGACAACACAGTCACTCTGGCCCTTTTTAAAGCCAAACCAGGACTTGGACCAGACTATTCCCATGACTTAAGGGCTGGGATGATGATTACACTGTTGCTATAGAGATACTTCAGATGACAAAATATTGTCAGTGAAGTATTCATGACAAAGTATTGCAGCAGATGTTTCATGACCAAAGAATTGTAGTAGTAAAACTCTTAATGGATGTTTTGACATTCATCCTAGAGCATTTAAAATCATAGAAATAAGCACATTGACAAAGGATTTATCATTTGAAAAAAATTTGGTTCACAATCAACAGAAGACAGTTTTATTAAACTCCTGAATACCACTGAATCACCCAACTTTATGTATAATACAGTGCTTTGGGACACACACACGCACAGTCACAAGCACATGCACAAAAGGCAACTAAAGGCAAAGGCTCGCCGTCAAAAATTTGCACTTGAAAATGTTAAAATTCTGAAAGTGGTTGAAATGTCAGTTTGAGTGTAGCCTAACTAATACATTGACTTGGAAGGGTCAATTATTCGATGTCCTGAAAACAATTTAGTGCCATTTTATGTATAAAAACTGGACACAGAAAAAACACTATAGTTGAAGTGTCAGCTTAGGTGTAGGCTAAGCGCTGAAAGTAGTTAGAGTTGATTGTGTATGAACAGTGGAAGGTGTTGGACGTAGAGGGGCTGAAAAAGTTTCTTGGGGCTTTTTTAGTTTAAAGACCTGAAAGTGTAGGCATTCAACGGTGGAGGTGTAATCACTGAAAGCAGATGAGCTCTCACTTAAAAAAGCTTACAGCAAGGCCAGACCCAGCACCAGAGATGTGCTTCCAGCCCCTTTCCAGAGTTTTCTTTTTACTTTTTATCTGGGAGAACCATGGTAAACTTAATATTAATCATAGCAGAGTATCTTTACATACTTTAAAACATGTCTGGAGCAAGACTTTGATTTAAAATGTAAGTTAATGAGACAGTTGAAGGTGCTGTAGGTAGGATTGTGAAGATCCAGGACTTAGCCAAAGAATTTGAACATCGACAACTTCTCAGTCCCTCCCCCCACTCTGCTAAATCCCAAAACGTACTCCTAAGCCCCTCCCCCCACAAGGGAGAATGAATGTGTGTGCATGAGCAGTGATTGACACGCAATTAGACACCACCCATGGCCTTGATTGGTGCATCTGAACAGGGAGCTGTGGATTTTCTCTGCCTCAAGATGCCAGACTGATCTGCGAGTGGCTCTTCTGTTACTTTGAAAGAGAGCATTGTGAAATACTAGGCTATGGCATTTTGTGAAAATGAACAATGATACAAAGAAATAACTCTTAAGTCACCTACATTTTCCATGGCTGTATTTACTGGATATTGTATTTACTTCACAGTGAGCTAATAAAGAAACAGTAAGACAAAATAAGTGGTCTAACTTTCTACAAAGGAGTCCATCTATGTGCAGTTTGTCCAGTGTGAGATGTCAGCGGTCAGGGTTGATCTGTAAACCTCGGACCATTGGGAGTCCTCTCTGGTCTTAATCCTCAGGACCCCTCCCTGGAGCAGGTCAGCCATATACTTTGTACATATCACATAGGCTGCCCCTTGTTATGCCTGACAAGTAATCAAGGAACAAAAGTGTAGGCAGCTTTTTCCAGCGGTTGCCAGTCAGATAACAACTCTCACAACAGCTCTACATGATGCATGTGTCCACTTTCTTAAAGGGGAACTATTATATAGCATTTTCAGGTTGCTTACATGCTTTAATGTTATCGTCCTCATACTGCCCATTGGCTGCTGCACCTGTATTCAACCTCTATATGAAACGCTCTGCTGGAGTGCCTGTCTCTAAGTTCCCACCTCCCAAAAAAGCCCAGTCTGCTCCGATTGGCCAGCATGTTTCCTGGAATCTCCCCTGCGCTCCAGTTTTGTTTTACTAGTAGCAGCTGGAGCTACTGCAATGGAGTATATTACAGCCCAATCTCACGGCAGTTCGTGAGTTAAGTTAGACGACCAATCACAGAAGGCCGGAGAAGGCTGGCTAAGCAACACTCAGCCCAAAGCAGAAAAAACTGTTTAAACCGGAGCGTTAAGAACACTTGGAAATGTGAATGTTTTAGCTCACGGGGATATGTCTAAACTACGTTTATCTATTACTCTATTATTTTAAGTTTTGGCCACGTTTGACATGGAAATCCGACATTATAACTATATAATGTACTATATATCTACTATATTGTAGATATGACAGAAAATACGGAAAAGCATAATATGTACACTTTAAAACCTGTTGCACAATCATCTATCATAGAACTTTATTTGCTATTATTCATGCAGGCAAAGACATGAATATTTTTGCTTTGACGACATACCACTAAGTCAAGTTATTTACTGAATTATTGACAACAAATACAATTAGCTAGTTCCTGTTAGAATTGTTTCATGAGAAAAAAATGTTTTCAGCAATAAATAATAGCAGACAGCTGCAGATGGACATGTTTTTTAGATTTTCCCTGTCTACAGCTCTCTCTCTTTCCCCCTCTCTACTTCTGGATTCCAATCCTGCTAATTAAACTTTGAGAGCCTGCAGGGCTCCCCCCACCCTTTCCTCATCATCTCCACAACTTTCTCACAGGGAGCATAAAGAACTGGAGGAGAGTGGAGTGAGAGAGAGAGACAGAGAGGGAGAAGAGAGTGGAATGAGAGAGACTGAACAGAGGGTGGATTTATGGCGGCTCTGCTTTGCTTCTTATCAGTATCCTGGCTCTGTGAATGAAGCTCTTCAGAGGATTTCTTCGCCCCTCGATACCCAGTACGCCTCCAAAGCTATCTCTGAATCCCCACTGCGTGTCTGCACACACATGTACACACATGCAGACCGTACATATACTGCACATGTTCAAATAGACATGGAAGTGAATCAGTAAATGCAATAGTGCAAAGTAGGGATGCAACCACAGCTTCCCCTCAAAAGGCCTAAGCACCCCCTCAAAGTTTCCTCTTATTTTTCAAAATGAATTGTATTTTACTAAAAGTGAACCTGACAAGATTAATTATATTTAAATATACATAATTGTGGTAATTTCATAGAAAATTGACCCCAGTTGCCCCCGTGTTATGATCGGACGCTCAAAGCTCATTCTTCAGAGAGAGAAGTTCGGCTGTACAAGCCACATTTAAATGAATTAGCTAAGCTACATGTTAAAAAGTAAAAAAAATAAAAAATAATGACGTTTTAGCATGACGTTTAGTTTTCTTGTTCCGTTAAAACGAGCGAGGGTGGAAGCTGACTGTGATGCAAAACAACTGCTCCTGTGTTCTATAGATAGACTGAAGAATGGACACTAACTTAAAATGTACCATGATGGTTTCCTTCTTGTGACATCTTCAGAGTAAATGTTCAGGCTACTCTTTCAGTTTTTCAGTAGGACCTTTGACTCTGTTATTGACACGAACGATGAAGCCCATTGACTATGACCGACATGGTGCCGAAACTTCATTTCCCTCCTCTTTTGTTTGGATCCAACCAGTGCATAGCAAGAAATGCAAAGTTAAAAACAGCGACCTAAGGCAGAGGCTCTGGTATAGGGGCCCCCCTGAGCCCTTGGACCCCTGGTCCTGGGCCCGGTAGGCCTGTTCGGTTACCCGCCCTTAGTGCTGCCTATCTTGATCGGTAACACTAACCCTTTTTGGGTACATCAGTTTTTCAAATGACATCACACATGTAGTGATGTTAACAGCAGCAGCCCAATCAAGCCTCAACATCAACATTGCTCACTTAATGGCAGACAAATAATGAACAATGAATAAACTGGGAAATCACACCACTAACCACCATGTCATAATACTGTTCCAGTTCAGATTTATCAAGGCAAAACAACATCCCAGAACCTTATTTCCCAACACTGAATGAAACCGGCATTTCATTCTGATTTCCTGATGCTCTTGCATAGTCTCAGTGATGCTTATTTATCCAATTCACAGTAGCCTCTACTTAGTGGCCTGTCCGTAATGACTGGGAGCCGTTGTGCAGCTATGCACTGGTTGGATCCAAATAAAAGAGGGGGGATATTGAGTATCCTGGCTTATTTGCGGTGTGGGCAGCCCCCCACCCCTCCATTCCCCTGGTGGAGGCTGTTTTGGGGATGAGTGGGGGGGCAATGGGGGTTATATTATAGGATATTAAATGGTAATGATGGGCCTGAAAGCACCGCGTCCATGGGAAAATGGTCGGTGCGTCTCGTTGTGGCCCGGCGTCGGTCCCGAGTCTCTGGGAGCCAGAACCGGGTCACACTGCCGCAGAGATCATTACAGGGTGGGGAGGTGGTGCTAGCGGTGGGGGTGGGGGGGGGGCTGGGAGAGAGATTAAGATGCCAGACCCCTTCGACCACTTTAAACCCTCCCCAACCCCTATTCCTAGTCCTCTTCCTCCCTCAAACCCAAAGTCCGCTGACCGCCCATGCCTGCCCTCTGGAAAAAGACTTCAGCCGCAGTCGCCGGGCTGTACCAGCACCGACCCCGACCCCGTCGCCATGTCGGCCAAACATCCAGACAACATTTAGCAACTTTGAGGCAGACAGGAAACCGCCTGCACCATGACATTGAGGAGGGGAGAGTGGGGGGGGCTCATACCGCATTGTTCATCTTAGGAACGTCCAGTGAGGAGATGGGAGATGGACAATAACGTTGCAGTGTGGATAGCCACAAGGCACGAAACAGGGAAGAGCGGGAAGCAGTTAGGAAAAGAGAGAGGGAGACAGGAAGGGAGACAGAGGGAGCATGACAAGCTCCTATTTCACTACATTCCTTTAATTCAACCAAGCAGTCTGCATATTACTGACAAAGCCCATACTGACAGCTCCCCACACTGTGTGTATGTGTGTGTGTATGTTGGTGTGTGTGTGTGTCTTCGCATCTTAGCAGAATACTTATCTGCCGCTTTGCTTTAAGTGTCTTAGAGACACACAACTCTAACAAAGTGTGTCATGTAAGCAAGGTTGAGTTTATTTATGTGCATGAGACAACATAGAACTTCACAATGCGTTGGACTGCATGAAGCATGTTTGGTAGTGAGCTCATGTGTATACAAGTTTCCCAAACACAAACCCCTGTCTCCTCTGCAAATGTATACGCCTGGGGTTAGCTCGAGTTAGTCTAAAGACACAGCATGACGTGTTGCTGATGAGTAAGAGAGTCTGTGATTTTTGCATGCAACAGCCTGGACATTTTTCTTAAAGGAATAGCTTTAAAATATTACGATGAGGACATTGTTATTAAAGGATCATTGGGTTTTATTTTTTGTAGTTTTGTAGTAACAGAACATTTTTATATTGGGTATTTCAAATATATCCAAATAGGAGAAATAAGCAATAACCATTAAAAAACTAACAAAACGTGGCGAGAAAGTGTCAGACAAAGTGATGGAAAATGTCACAGCTCAAAGAAATGTTGATACATCTCAGCCCTCAGGCCTGTCTGAGAACCTGAGACGGCCAAAAGAACTAAAATCAAACTGGACGGTGAAAGCTACCTGGCTCATAGCTTTTTGGAGAGGGGAAGCTAGTTGTCTCAAACTGGAATATCTCATCTGCAGAGGGAAACTGTTAAATGTGGCAATGGTGGCGAGTCAGGTCAAGAGACATATCAAGACAAAACAGCCCATTTTTGGAAAACTTTGTTTGTTCAGACAGAGTGATTGTTAGGAGGCCTTTATTATTTCACTTCTAGGGTTGGGTATTGTTTGGGTTTTTTCCGATATCGGTGCTAAAGCGATACTTTTAAAATGGTGCTGGTGCCTAAACGGTGCCTGAACCGATACTTTTTAATCAAGTTAAAAAAAGAACAGTACTAAACAACAGCTGGCGACATTAAAGAACGGCTTGTTTATTGCTAAGGCCATATGGTCAAAATCAAAGATTTTATAATAATAATGTAATAACTATAACTTATAACAGTAACTTATTTCAACAGTAAATTGCTGTTGAACGACAAATACAACCACCAGATGGGAAAAGGGTATTTTACAATATCTTTGAATGCACCACGAGGCTACCTGTCTGTGTTGTTTAATGCCGACAACGGCAGCTGCTGCGCTGCAGAGCAGACTGTTACGTCCCGGTGTTAGAATCCTCTACAGTGAAATACAGTCACACTTTACACTGTTTAACGTTAGCTGTCAGCATTTTAACTGTGTTTAATCCAGCTGCTAGCTAAAGGTAGGCTAACGTTACCTGCTGTCAGGTGTGGTGTAAAGTCAGGCACCGAAATGAGGCACCGATATGTTCTTTCTTATTCGGTCTCGTTACTACCGTTTCCGCCCTATTGGCACCGCATTTCGGTACCCAACCCTATTCACTTCATACTGATGTGTGACATATGGTACATCTACAAAATTGGCTTTGTTATTGGGTTAACATAAAAGCTACTGCTTCAGATAATCAGACTAGTTGTTAACAAGTCAACTGTTTAGCGAGATTATCTAAACCACTTTACTTGTTGGTAAAAGTGAAAATGTGTGCATCAGTCTTCATCATTCACCTGTGATAACCTAACCACCTAACCTGGAGATATGACCATCTGGTTTTGTTGCCCTGTCTGACTTCTTCTAAACAATGGCTGCTGCATCTCAGAAATGAACTTGGCGACTACTGTACAATGGACTAGTCAGGTTTAGCTCACTATAAAGACTGGAGGCAGGAGAAAGCAGCTAGCCTGACTTTCCCAAAATGCCTTGAAGGAAACTATGAGGAAGTCTAAAACAATTACTTGGACAGGAATACAGGAATGTAGTCTATTAACTGTATAAACAAAATACATAACCCTTCATGCGCCCTCATAAGAACGGCAATAATCGTATAATACATTTTAGAAAGTTGTTATAGAGACATCACCAACGACTTTTAAGTAGTCACAATTGAGTCAAAGTCATCCAAGGAAGATAAAATCACCATCAGTTGCAATAAAGTCACTATAAAGTCATCACTAGACACATTTAAAACCTCTGCGGAGATATTATAGCTAAACCATAAGAGATAAAAGTGGAGATAAATTATGATAAGACCACTATAAACTCAGCACTGCATGCCCCAGGCAGACTGTCCGAGCACATCAAATCCTAATGTTATAGGAATGTTACAGTGACACCATAAGAGATTGGAGAAGACCATAAAGTGCCATATGGCCACTAAGAAAGTGACTGTTGAGCACCTTGGAAACATTATATATCTCATAAAAGCCCTTTAAGGTTATTGATAGGAATATTGCTGGGATGGCGATACCACAGGAAGTTAAAAAAAACTGCCATAAAGTACCATTTGATGTCTTTAATCTCTCTTTACAGACACACTGTAAGTGTCTATAGGAATATTAGATTGACTTTTCCATATAGGGAATATGCCATGCCAGCATTACTCTCCTCCTCCTCCTCCTCTGTTCTCTTCCTCTGCTTGTATCTCTTCATCCTCCCTGCGGTGTTTTCGACCCGAACCCAACCGCCCAACATGATCCCATATAATTAAGCAGGTTTAAGGCAAACTGATCCCCTCGGAGAGCCTTGTCTTCCATACATTCCAATTAAAAGCGATTACACACAGTGGTCTTTTACTGCTAAGAGGCCCTCTGTCAACTCCTCATCACCCCCCCGCCCACCCTTCAACCAGCACTACCCATTCCCAGGGTTTCAGCTGTCACCCGTCTCCTCAGTGCATCAATCTTAATAGTTTCGTTCCAGCGTTTGTTTTTTTCTTTTAGCGTAATTGTATGTTTTGTGTTGTTTGCATGCACTAAGCTAACCCAGATACCTCCTTTTCCAGTCATCCTTCTATTTTTACTTTCTCAGATTCTGTTTTGACGATTACTAATTCACGTGAATAAGAGATGTGGAATCATGTATATTCACTCTTAACTGCAGGCCGAGACAAAAGCTTGAGCCAAGCAAATCCTTAAATCTTGTCAACTTTCACTGAAGGCACCCCCCACCACCACCACACCACACCACCCATCCCCAATCCCCCTCCCCATGGCCCACTACTCTCCCCTTCCTTATTCTTTTAGGAAATGCCTGCAGGGAGATGAATAGAAGCCCCACATTTCCACATGAAGTGAGCAGCCAGCAGCGATCTTCTCTCCCCTGGCAAACTCACTTTTCTTCTAGCTGTGAGAAAGCTTGGTGGGACTGTGGTTATGAATATTCATGCCGGAGAGTTCCCTGTCAATCAGTCAAGGAGAGCTGAGGGGAATTCATGTCTCCAATGGTTCATTTTGCCGGGGAAGGAATGTGTGCAAATTTGGGTTTAAACCACTCTATTACTAACTTTTGCCATATTTTGTTTTCTTCTTTGCTATATTTACTTGCAAGAACACCAGCCACATTATTTCAACGGTTTTGATTGGCCATTCACTCCTATGCGACCGTATCCATTCATCTGTATAAAGAGAAAGTCACTCTATTGTTGAAATATATCCATGTCTCCAGTGCTGATGTGTGACTGACATGAGCGCATTCAGCATGCTAACAAAGCACTTTATGGCAGCACTGTTATAACTTAATGACCATATCCACAGTGCATTTTAAGAGCAGTAGTAATGAATTGCAATGCTCTCGTGCTCATGACTGTGCCTATTGAGAAATGAAATACTTTTGAATTTGAATAACAACGTGTGTTATTGCTGGTGACAAAACCACTGATTAAATATGTACATTGAAACGATACTGGCGTTAAGGACCCGCTGATTGCTGTCCGATTCTCTGATATGAATGCCTGCATTGCATTTCTGGATATGGGCTGTGAATGCGCCCAGCTCGGCCCATATCGTAGTGTTCTGTCTTACAGCATACTGTAATATTTCATCGGTAATAAGACCGAAATAATAATATTAAAATAAAGAAATGAATACCATGATAACATCTAAATAAATGTTGATAGATGTAGCGTTATAGTTTTAAAATGATCAATAAACAAAGTAATCCAGCTTCCCTGGCAATAAAACCAAAATAATAACATTGAAAGAAGTACATTGATACATGATAAGATCTCGTGAATAATTTTAGATTAAAACAGCGGTTATTGGGCTAAAAATACCAATAATTGCATAGCTGTAAACAGCTTCTCTGCTGCAGCCCAACTGGCAGAAAGAATCGTGCTGTGATCAAAAAACATGCTTCCCATTGAAATACATTAGTTTAAAAAACATGCTGACCATCACGAAAAACGTGTCCGTGTACACAAATCAATAGATTCAATTACATGAACATTTCACGAACTGCAGTGAAACTGGGTTGGTATATAGCAGGACTTTTTACTGTGAAAAATCCCTGGGTTGTATGTTTCCATCACTGCCGATCGGAGCTGGAGCCAATGAATACCTGTGTACTGCAGAGTCATTTGTCTCGGGAGTAAATGCAGATTTTAACCTTTCCAAATGCAGACAAAAGCCAGATGTTAGTGGGGTTTTTTTGTCAAGTGGGAAAGGGGCTTACGTGTGCAACAATGCAAGGGGTAGTGGTGGTGGTTTGGTGGTCCCACGTTCAGGTACTGGTGGTGGGACAGTAAAAAATCAATCCAAGAAGGTCAATTTGGGTAGAAGATTCAATGGTTTGAAGGCATATCAGACACCAAAGCACTGCACAGTAGAAATAAGGTGTTCAGGTTACAAGTAATCTACCAGGAATGCGTTTGTGCATGTGTTTGATTGGCCAACCGGTGCCTTGCCAGATGATGTTGCAGAGAGAGAGAGAGAGAGAGAGAGAGAGAGAGAAGGAGAAAAGTGGAAACTAATACTACGAATTGTATGTGGTGAAATGTGCAGATAAACAATGCCTTTAATGAGGCAGTATATGGCACAATGGTGAAGAAAATAGGGGAGCAATAAGGAGCACAACACAGTTAGGGATGATGAGAAAGAGAATGGAGCAGAGAGGGAAAGTCAGAAAAAAAAGCACTGCTGGGCACCCCTCACAGAGGCATAAATCTAGACACTCACAATTGGATTCAAATGCAAATTCAACACTGAGCACCCAGTGGAAAGGCTAACCTCAATGTAGCCAAATCCCAGTGTGTGTGTGTGTGTGTGTGTGTGTATGTTTGTGTGTGTGCTACCCCCAACTGACAGGAACACCTCATTCTCCACACTGTTTGTTTCTGAATGTGTGTGCGCACATGCTCGCATAAATATGCATATGATATATATCTTGTTAGAAGCAAGACAACAATGACGATGTTTTCAATTTTGAGATACCTCTGTAGGCCTTTAAAGACAAGTTTCTTTCACATGTTTACTTTCTCTGCATCCATATTTTGCACCTGGGGTATTTGGATGTGATTTGTGTGTGTGTGTGCATGTTATAAGTGGTGGGAGCTGTAACCCTCTACGTGCACATCCCTGCCCATCCCTACTCTCTCCTCTCTGTGTTCCCGCCTCTCATCCCCTCCAGCAAGGGCGTCAGAAATGAACCTGAACTGATTGAGAGTCAATAGCAGTTGCCGGGGCAGGTTCAGTGGGGCAGAAGTATAGTTGCTAGGGCAGCGGTGGTAGTTGGTTACCAAGGGAGGAGGGGGTGGACGACGGCAGGGTGGGTAAGCCCGATGGTTGCCAAGGGGCAGCCCGCTGGTTGCTTGGGAGTGCCGTAGCAATCGGGCGAGTGTTAAAGCCATTAGAGGCCTTACCATATGAAAGGCTGGGTGGGTGTGGCAGGGCCGAAGATGAGTCCTGGGAGGATAGCCCCACTGTAAAACAGCAGGAGTCTTACAAAAGAGCCTTCTACTGTGCCATTAGTGCCCCCCCTGCTAACACACAAACACACTCACACGACCTCCACTCTGCACTCCCATCCCATTCAAAGCCAGAATAGGGGAATTTTTCCTTTAAGTATAGGAATGACAGGGAAAACAGAGGAGGGAGAGAAAGAAAAAGAGTGAAAAGAAAGAGATTAATTTAATTGCAGGGACCTTCCACCAGCCAGTATGGAGCTGTGTGTTTTCCACTGAGTTGGCATACAGACTCCAGCCAGAGAGGCCCCCTGGTCCCCCGGTCCAACCCCCAGGGAGAGAGTCATTACTGGGGGCAACAGCTCCCTGGCACTCCCCATCCTGTCCAGGAGTAGAAATCTTTATTTCCCCCTTATTTACGAGCAGAGGTACTGTTTACTATGCAGTAATGAAAAAAGCACACAGGAAACTAAAAATAGACTGAGCTAATGTGACCCAAACAGCCATGAAAGGAAATCTGGGTGTATATAACTGTACATACGTTTGTGTGTGTGTGTGTGTGTGTGTGTGTGTGTGTGTGTGTGTGTGTGTGTGTGTGTGTGTGTGTGTGTGTGTGTGTGGACATAGCTGCAGTTATGGGCTGCAGTAGGGAAAAGCAGCAATAAAAGCCAGTCTCTGTTTCCTGTCCCTAACAGGCAAATGGTGGGGATTTACTGGCCTTTTATTATGATCGCGTCAATTAGCTGTAAAGCAGCACAGGACCAGTCCTCTAACTGCCTGTTTGTCTCTCAGTCTCAGTTTCAGTAATGTCCTTGTTTCACAAAGGATGGCTGCTCTGCAGTTCAAAACATATTAGAAAAATGATGAAACAGTATGATAATATAGTGCAATGCAGAATAACTGTGAAACTTACTGAAGAGGGATATTCCATGATCATTTAACCTGGACCTGATTTTTTGCTCACAGTTCCTTCTTAAACTACCATTGTACTGGGAGTGCTAACGTTGCTAAAATGAAGCTTGACGGGTCAACTAATTAATGGGTCAGTTCACCCAAGTTACAATAGAGACAGATGGATTTTCGTTTGTGGTGCCCACTGCATTGAAAGATTATATTTAAAGGTCCCACATTATAGGTTGAGGTGCTATAGAAAGACTGTGAAAGTAACAAAACACTCAATCGACAGAGAAATGCACACAACCTGCATTCAGAAACTGCCTTTAAACGAGCCGTCAGGACTTCAGCACTGTTGTGATGTCACAACTACACTATATCTAGGTAGAAAGTGCCACTACAGTGCCGTTACAGTCATTCCCCGGCTGCAATGACGGTGCAGAGATGCAAGAGCGCAGATGCGGATGTTGAACAATCAGAGCAGACTGGGCTTTTTTTGTGGGAACGGCTTAAACGTCCCATGGCATGAAAATTTCACTTTATGAGGTTTTTTTTAACATTAACATGAGTTCCCCCAGCCTGCCTATGGTCCCCCAGTGGCTAGAAATGGTGATAGGTATAAACCGAGCCCTGGGTATCCTGCTCTGCCTTTGAGAAAATGAAAGCTCAGGCCGATCTGGAATCTTCTCCTTATGAGGTCATAAGGAGCAAGGTTACCTCCCCTTTTTCTGCTTTGCCCACCCAGAGAATTTGGCCCACCCATGAGAGAGAGAGAGACATCATGGCTTTCAAACAAGCAAAGTGGCAGTTGGTCAAGGGAATTTCCTCATTCAACAACAATGTCTCTTCAGAGACAATGTCTCCATTACACTTGATAATCCACAGAACACACTGTGAACCATGGAAAAGATCTGTGGAGTATCCAAAGTAACGGGGACACTGGCTCTTTAAAGAGAACTTTTTTTTTTTAAGAATGTAATCTTGGTGCTGTTATCAACAGCATTTTCTGCTGCAATCTCAGAGATAGATATCTCAAAACTTCAGCACAAAGCACCCAAACCCCAAAGTATGCATGGCCAGACACCACTGGAGATAAGTAAAAAGTATTTTCTCTGTGTAATTTGGTTGCACTGACCATTTAAGCAGGGAAGGGTATCAATAGCATTGCGGTCAGACTGAAACCTCAACATGAAACTGAAACAGAAATTGAAATGACAAAATTTATTTCTCCCAGTTGTTTTAGTTTCCTGTGAAAATGCAGACACAGAAGTAGTTCAAGGCCTTAAATACTGTCGGACTGACCACCAGTCTGCCTTTCTTTTTCTTTACTTTATTTCTTATTCAGTTTTATATTCCAGTCCCTCTTGCATTCTGTCTCCCTGCAGTCTAACTGTGTGTTTGTCTCAATCCGTCAATCGTTTTTTACTCTGAGCTGACCTGAGGCCAGGCTTCATGTCGGTCCAAACATCTGTGCAGAACTAATCTTGCGTAATGGAGCAGTTTTTACGTTTTTTAGTTTTGTTACGCACCACATTCTGTAACGTCAAGACAAAATACATCTGTTATCCATCCACATGTCAATATAGAACAATTTAAATAAGCATAATATAATCTGGAATTCCTTCTTATTTGGGGTTTTCCTTTTGTTCTCGGTGGTCAGATGGTTTCATTGTTAAAGAAGCCGAGTGGAGGCAGACCGCTGGAGATGAAAAAGGGATGAAAACAACATTTGCTGAAGCTTTGTACGTTTTACTGCTAAACCATTGAATGAACCGTCGCGCTGTTTGATCCAACATGTTGGCTAATTTCATGATTATGAGTCAGTAATGAGGCTATATGAGTGAGTCAGTGTAGTGAGGGGTGTGAGGGGTTTGTGTGTGTTGTAGTGAGTGGGAGTAGGAAGCGTGGGTGGGAGCCCTGTGGTTGGAGGATGACTAAGGGGAAATTTATGAGTCTGTGCATGCATGTGTGTGTGTGTGTGTGTAAAAGAGGAAGGAGAGAGCGAGGGGTGTGTTTGAGACGGTAACATGTGATTGGCCAGTTTTCCTGACTGAGCCAGAGACTGTGCAGACACTGTCCACAACACAATAAGATTATTCCTTTAGCCAAGTGGCATTAGTGTTGTTGGATGTCCTTCAAAAAAACAATGCGTTCCTGCTAACATTAATAATATTCTCTCACAAGACACAAATCATGGAGATCTAGGAAGGGAAATTGAATTAAAACAATTTTACATTATGTCACTCCCGATATTTTGCAGTTAAGAGGGAATGCTTTAGAGTGAATGAGCATTAGGAATGAATGGTTTTCATGAATTTTAGAGTTATTACTCCCCGGGTTTATATTCATCTTTTCCCCACAAAAAACTGGACTTTCTCACCATAAATTAGGTTAGGTTTAAAACCCAGAACTGTGCAGAGTTATTCATAACATTGTATTTATTCTCTTTTTTTGTTATTTTTCTTTATCACATTATGTTCACGTGTTCATATTTTTGACCAGAATAACGTGTCCTCTGAAATGTAATCTTTTCAGTGAAAAAGAATCAATGTCAACCACACAGAGTATCATTTCACCGTTTGTTTTCCAGCACATCGTTTAACAAGTTTTAACAGGTCCGAGGAGCGTGATGACCATCTTTATAGAGCTGACCTGAGATTTTAATTGTATGCAGGACCAGGCGAGGAAAATCCATCTCATGCAGCCGTCTCGCCATGTTGTTTAGGTGGGTTTAGGAGCAGCAGCAGCGTTGTTTTTGAGAAATGTTAGCCGGGCATGGTTGATTACACCCCTTGTTCACTCCCTGCGGAGAATTAATTTACACATTGTGCACTTCATTTGCACTTATTCTAAAAAAATAAAAAACGTTTCGCCACACAGCTGAACTGTAAGCTATCATTTTATCACAAAGTGAGTAAATAAATAAATGTCAGAAACTGCTGTGGCTGAAAAGTTGAGCCAGTTATGCTCAACCCAGTCTCACGGCAGTTCGTGAAATGGTCACATTGTTTAATCTATTGATTCGTGTTCACGGGGACGTTTTTTGTCGTTTTTTATTCATGGTGGCCAGCACGAAAATGTAAACTAATGTATTAAATGGGAAGCATATGTCGCAGCACGACTACGGTAGCGAGTGGTGTGAAATGCCGAAAATCCGCGTAAGGAGGTTGGTTGGGGTGGTGGATGGGTCAAACAATTCCAGACTTAACACCCAGGAGGCCGGGGATCGCGTCCCTCGTGTGGCGTTTTGTTTCCCCGTTGTTTTTTTCCTAAACCCAACCTCCGCCATCCCTGTTATTGCCGCGCGTCACCCGCGACCGTCTCCCGCCGTGTGAGGCGTCCTCCCCCGGGGTGTGGTGTTTGCTTTCCCAGTTAATCTCCGTATAGACCATTTCGTGCTGGCCACCGCACGACAAAAACGTCCCTGTGAACACGAATCAATAGATTAAAAATAACGTGACCATTTCACGAACTGCCGTGAGACCGTATCGTCATGCCGTGTACGAGCCTCAACTCAACTCACTTTTCGGTGCCCGGTCCTTTCTCTATTTTCGTTTTCCACTGCGGATGGTTCCCTGCGGCATTCTCAGCTGATGCCGCGTGAACCAGGAATGTCTGCACTTTGAATTGTACGCCGTAGTGTACGCCATCGTTTTGAGGGGCTGCCATTCAAAAGAATCTGGGGCAAATGAATTCAAAAATTGCTGTCGTTGTTGACGGTAGCTTGGCTATTTGTGCAGGGTGTCCTATGTCACGCTAGTTACGATTCTCTCTGACCAGTCTTTTCTGATTGTGGTTTCTGATGCAGGGGTTAAAGTTATCTAACAAGTACATTAATCTAATTGGCAGTTTCATACTCATATCAGTGTTTCCCGTTCGTTTAAAATAACGCCAAATATCCATTCCAGTGTTTCCCCTATTGATTCTCGGCAGTGCTCTGCCATGAGTCCATGAACAAGGCAAGTGTCTGTGCTTATTTCACGTAAAGAGTGAAGTGCTCTAAATAATTTGGCATGCATTTATCACGCCAGTCATCATTTTCTTATAATAAAAACTCAACTGCTGGGAATTGCTCCTGGTGTTCTTCACCACGGTTTTGGAAGAACAAAATCGCAATCTCATATTCTGGGATTCAAGCGTAATAGTGTTTGGCCAAGAGTCCTCAAACAGAGTTCTTCGTGTTGTTTGCATAGACGTGTGTGTTGGTACTGCAGTCCCAAAAAAAAACTACAACAGCTAAAGCTAATATTTCATGAAATGCTCTGATTCTAACAGAGACGGGGGAACGCTATTTGATCCGTATACTTGTTTGATCGTGGTTACAGTCAAAGCAGACAAAGTATGCACTGAGTCATAGAACAAACTGTATTTTGGCTCATGGTATATGGTTAAAGTGGGTCTGTTTTCGGGGAAAACCAGACAACAAGGTGCTGGCATGAAACAGCAGCAGACCGGTGATGCTGCCAGTTTCTTAGTAGTGCCACTCCAGTGGGGCCTGCAGACTTCAATGACCTGTGGAAACACACACACGCACGCACACACACACGCACGCACACACACACGCGCAAACAGCAGCACACAGCAGCAGTCACAATGATTAGTCACAGGGTCCCGTTCCCTCCCTGTGTTTATCAATTAACACTGAGAACGTGGGAAAGGGAGGCAGAAAAAAATCCAAGGGGATTAAAAGACAGACTGACAGCAGCACATGTTCCCCGACTCCTTGCACTCTCTGCCCAGTGTCTCCTTCCTCCTCATCGTTTTTCTCTTTTTCTTCCTCCATCGTCTCTCCATCTGTTTATCAGTACAACTCCATCCCCGACATTACTGTTTGACCTTTTGTTGATTTCAGCCATTCCACACGACGCTGAATTTAATATTGGCAAATAAAGTCAGTTTTGTTCTCTCACATAGAAACCTTATAAAGGTTACCATAAAGTGGTACAAGAAGTCATTAGAAAATAGCTTACTCTATGTGCAACATGGACAGCGTTACTGTTCACATGTTGTCACTGTTGAATTAAGCAGAACAGGGTTTGGCACTGTTGAGTCAAGCTGTGGTTCCTAAAGTATTTCGCAATGAAATTCTATTATTTTGTTATTCTAAATGCATTATATCAGATGACATCAGTGCTGGATGAGAATAATGTACTAAATTGCACACACATATGTGTTGATGTACTTTACCTCAACCCTGCAAATGAAGTTAAAACTAATAGAAGTGGAAATATGTTTGGGGCACCACAGGGATTCCCACAATCTAGGTCAGTTTGGAAGCTAGGACCTGCACTAAAACAGAAGAAAATATTATGTCCATAGATGCATGCTAGTCTACAGCAGGGGTTGATGCATAGGCTGTATAAGTGAAGCCCCCTCCATGTTAATGGATGTGACATGGGCCAAACCATAAAAAAATCAAAGTACACTCAAATAAAAGTTTTGTTTTTATCATTTTCAGTAGTTTTTTTAGTAGTAACTGATTTTTGTTTGTTCAAGTGTTCATTTTTCTGATTAGCTTGGTTTTAATTAGTTATTGGATACTATAAAATGGGGTAAAACATCATGATTGACAGCTTTGATTGATTCACGATTGCTTGGGCAGGTGTATGGGTGGGACTTCGAAACCGCGGCTCCCCCGCCCGATCACTACTGCGCAGCCCCTGCTCCAAAATTACAAGATGGCAGCGCCTGTATCAGAGATATTTTGCTCAAAGTGACAATGCCTACATGCTGATGTTTCGCCAGTTACAGTGTTTGACATGTTCACCTGAGTTTAGCCTGTTATCACTCTGACATTCTCTTATTAGCAGAATGTAGAATGACGTCATTGGACCTTCCTACGATGGCCAAGGCATGACCCGCCCTACTCTGCCTCTGATTGGCTAGTACTCGTTGCCTTCTTTGCTTGGGTTGGTTAGGTTTAGGCATGAGGAGTAAGGTTGGTTAAGGATACGGTAAGAATATCACGGTAAGCAAATCAGAGGCAGTGTTTGGGAGGGTCATGCCATCGCATTAGTAGGAAGTATCATCATTCTGCAAAATAATTAGCCATGTGCTTTCGGCCTTTTCGGAGCAATGCACGTTTTTTTTCGGTCGGACAAATGGCATTTTGATCCAATGCAACATTTTTTGGGCTATTGGGGCTTCGGAATTAGGAGCCGTTGTAACAATTGCATGGCACCATCCCTAGCGCAACTCCGCTGGCATTGCTGAAGAGTCCAGGAACTTGTGTTTGTGAATTGAAAAGCTTTTTTAAAAGCACAGGGCTATCATTTGTAGTCCTGGTTCTATTATTGTTCTCTGCCCTATGTTAGTATGTCAGTCATGTTGATAATAATTACAGTATAAAGGATAACTTGTTATAGTGATGTTACCGTGCTATCTGAACTATGTAGGTTGCAGTATAGTTCTAGTTACTCTTTGTGCATGTTGCTGTTGTTGAGATTGCTCGCTGGCTCTGGTGTGGACTCAAAATGTTTGTCTGCACCGAGGTTAGAGCGTTCTACAGACTGTACAAATATTGCCCTCCTCCACAGTAAATGAAGATAAACATTGTACTCTTGTCCCGAGTAATCTTTCCTTCTGCACGTATATATCCAAATACCCCTCATTAGCTGAAGCTAGCGATATAATGCTGTCATCATGATAAATATAAAACCTTATTGTTCCGATATTTTCTTATCAAGTTCAACAAACCATGAAACCCAAGACACCATCAACCCACCATGGGAAACAGTTTCACCCATCACGGAGCAGAATAACATCTCTATGTTTACTTTTCAAATACCCTACTTTTGGCCCGACTGAGCTAAGTCTGTGGGAGTGGAATGTGTAGGGTAGTGTGAGCATTACTGTTACTGGTCGGCCATTTTGGATCTACAAGGCCCCACACGGTGCCAGCTGTTTCTTCAAGCCCAACTAAGCTCTCGGTAGTGGAGCTAATTTGACCCATGGAGGGCCAATTGGGACCAACCTCCAGAGTTGGGCTTAGATCACTGGAGCGAACCATGGGCCAATAGTGAGAGAGGAGGCCATATGGAAGTATCTTCCTCTATGCCTCAATTCTTTCTTTCTTTCTTTCTTTCTTTCTTTCTTTCTTTCTTTCTTTCTTTCTTTCTTTGATAATTTATAATTTCTTCAATTGTTTAGCAATTCTATCTTTCTTTCTGGACATTTTAGTGTTTAAAAAGTTGCTTATGATCACATTTCTTACTACAGTTTGTACTCATCATCGTCAGATATCACTCCGTTTCTTGTATTTTCAGCAATATGCCTTGGCTCTATACCTCTCCCTTCATATTCCCTTCTTCTTTCTTTCTTTCCTCCTTGTGAGGAGTAACGCCAGTAGTGTAGCAGCCAGGAATCATGTGTTGGTCCAGAGGATAACCTTGGCTCAGAGGCCTGTTGCCCTGGTTGCTGGTGTCAGGGAGATGGAGGGTCATGCATACTGATGCTGTTTGAACTTCTTCTAAAGTGATTATTTATGCACAGCCAGACTCG
This sequence comes from Perca schrenkii, assembly GCA_025617405.1. Taxonomy (NCBI): domain Eukaryota; kingdom Metazoa; phylum Chordata; class Actinopteri; order Perciformes; family Percidae; genus Perca; species Perca schrenkii. Next base: position 24,933,663 of record CM046803.1, on the reverse strand, counting down.
CTTGGCCGAGCCGGGATTAACTTCATGAAAATGCAAAAGGGCATGTATGCAGGCAGGCACAAACACACGTATGTGCACACACACACATATATACACACACACACACACACACACACACACACACACACACACACACACCCACACCCACACACACACACACACACACACACACACAAAGTGGCATTCTTTTATGGCCCAGTGCCCAGCTTTCCCCCACAGTCCAGCCTCAGTGGCTTGAGGACAGGGCACTGCTAAACCCCCACAGAGCCTTCACACTAACGTCTCCATGGAGATGCTAAAGAGATTAGCACACTATGCGCTTGTGTGTACATGTGAGTGTGTATGTGCGTCACCCATGATGAGAGTGGTGGCAACCCTGCATGTTAGTTAAACTTTAACCAAATCATGTTTTCTGCTATCAATCATCAGGTTGCACTGTGAGTGAAAGTGAAGAAGGGGACTGAATGTCTTTGTCTTTACGAACTAAATCAGACAAAAACAGACATGTAACCTCCCATCCATCCATCCATCCATCCATCTATCTCTCCATTCTTCCATTTGTTTATGCCTCAATGGATAGCCTAGAGCTCAGCATTAACACACGTTAGATTCCCGCCAGTAACCTATGATGTATGTTCACATGTCTATAGTTTTGTAGTGAATAAGTACGTTGGCACCATGAGGCAAACAGAAATCAACCGTTCAATGACACAGCTGTACACTGTCAGTCAGAAAAAATGCTTCTTGTCCTTGAAGAAAGTGAATTGCTAACTGCTAAAAGTGATGTCTTTTGTAATATGTACAAATGGAAATACAGTTATACTTGGCATTGATGGCCCCACCCGAAATAATGCTCCCTGGGTTAGCCAAGCAGCATGCTAAGCTTTAACAGGGAGCGCAATGCAGAAAACCCCTATCGGTATACAAAAGTGGGCCCAAAGCAAGACGTTGAAGAGCATCTTAACCTTTGGGTTAAGAAAATGATAATTCAATCAGCGGGCACATGACTTCCGTGTCCTGCATGAACGCATCACTTAATTATCTAGTATTAGCACTGGTCTGGTACCAGATTCAGATTGTTGTGAAGAAGGAGCTAAGGGTGAAGCTCTCCGCTTTACCAGATGACCTATGTTCAATGTTTCAATACTCATTATGTTTGGGTAGTGGCCGAATAGAATTCGATTGGGGTTTCAAGCGGCCCAAAATGAGTTTTCTTTGCAGTGTGCCTGACCTCAGGCTTCCAGACAAGGACCAGAAAGGCCTATAGGTAGAACTGCTGCTCATTAATGTCAAAAAGATCCAGTTGAGGTTGTTCAGCCATTTGATAAGGATACCTTCTGGTTTTCCAGGCATGTCAAAACAGGAAAGAGACCCCAGGATGACCCGAAACACCGTTGTCTGTGAAAGTCTCGCAATCCCCAAAGGGTGTAGCATATGGCATTGTATGTTCCCTTATTTGTTTTTCCTGAGATCAACTTTAGTAATAGTGATTAATCCAATAGGTGCTCGACAGCGATGTCACCTTGTACAGTATATGGGCTCGCATTGCCAGACCTTCCTCCACAGCGCTGCGGAGGAGGGTCTGGCTATAGTCCATGCAGCATTCCGGGATGGGAGGAAAAACATGCTCTGGTTTATTGGCATTTCTTTAAACCAATCACAATCGTCTTGGTCGCCACTAAGCGCCGTATCGGCAAGGAGCTTGTTTTGGTGGAACATGTGTACATTCGAAGGTTGTTTTAGTTGTGCAACAGAAAACTCAGATTGGACAGATAGCCTAGCTAGCTGTCTGGATTTAGCCTGCAGAGAGCTGAGGAGCAGTTAACCATAGTCCTCAGAAATCCACCGGAGTTTAAAATGCCAACACAAAGAAAGCGAAAGGTAACGGACATCTGGCCTAAACGAGAAATCTGGCGGAATTTCCGTCGGCAAAGGAGCAATCCCGGAAGTGGAACGTTGTGGATATAGACTACCTTGTATACAGTATCTACTGCGGCCATAAATTGCTTTGTCCTATATTTCTGTATTTGTGACTTCCAAACTCTAAAGTAGGAGCCTGCTGACAGACAATAAAGACAGCAAAGCAGTCCCTCCAGAAAAAAGCGATTATGCGATTCAATGCATAATCAGCCAAAGTCCGCATATTTATGCGGGGGCCGCATTTCAAATACGCCGCACTTTCGCCGCATAAATTGCCGATTTCCGCGCAAAATATGCAGGGCTTGCATGATTTCATAATCCCCGCATTTTTGTTGCAAAAAAGTCACATATATCTTAGCAGAAAGTTGAAAAATTTTGCGTTTACTTCACACAAGAGCAGCCATTTCCCCCTGTTGCCATGGGAACGTTATGAAGTGACGTCATTACGCAACGTGAACATCATCGAAAAGCAGGGTGTTTTTTTCTCTTTTTCATCAAACCGCAGTTTTTGCAAGTTCCCGCAATTTCATCGGATAAAATTGCATAAATGTCCCGCATATTCCATCGCATTTTTTAAGAAAACGTGCCGCATAATCAAGGATTTTTGCCCGCAACAATCACAAAAAAACTCCGCATTTTTCTGGAAGGACTGGCAAACCATAAAGATTTAAAAATACTTCCCCCAACACACCACTCTTTTGTCCTCCTCCTCTTCTGTCTCTTACAGCCGGTACCTCCTGTCCTCCGCAAACACAACATCCTGGAAGTTTCGGCTCTACCCTGCTCGCTCCGTTGTCTGTCTCTGTTTCTCCAGAGGGTGTAAGGGCAACAATCCCATCCTCTTTGAAGTATCAGACAGTGTTTTGTAATGTGGGGGATGAAGAAGGGTCAGGACTGTACGCACACAAACACTCACACTACCAGCCTTGGGTAAAACAGGCAGCGCAGCTCATGAGTTAGAAGTGAGCCAAGTTATTATGCTAACCCCAGAGAGGCCTTCCTCCCTCCACTCCCCTCCCAGCCCACCTCAGGGTGCTTTGAAATGAGAGAGGGAGGGTGGACATAGATAAACAAGGGATGAAGAGGAAGAGCAAGAAAGGAGGAGGGGGGGGGGTGGGGGGATGGGGGGGGGGCAAACAGCATGCGACATCCCATATTGAAGAGGTCTTCCACTTCCCCTTGGAGAATGAAAACACACTGATAAGAAAAAGGAGGGAGGGAACAAGACCGTCTTCTTCCTGTGTGTTGTTGAGAAGGACGAAGAGAAGAGGAATAAAATAAACAGTGAAGAAAAAACAATGAAGAAAAATAGAGACAAGAATAGTTCAGCAGAGTGGAAGAGAAAATTTGAGATCAGGGGGCGCAAGATTAGGAAATATGGAGGAAAGAAAGGAGGGGTGTAATAATGAAAAGAATGAGAGTGTTTAAAGTTCAAGGTGTATACGTTTTAAAACTTTATCTTAATGCTTTATTTACCCTCCGTCTTCTCCCCAACCAAGAAAAAAAAAGTCATAGTCAGCTTAAATAGTCAGCGACACCGTATAATATCTTTGACCAATTTATAGTCAGTCTAAGCTAGGCTAAGTTAGCTTTAAGCGCCCTAGTCTAATCTTTCTTGTGTCCCTTTTTTCTCCTCCATGATCAGACTTAGCACTTGCCTTAGGTGTTGCTCTTTTGCACTATTCATTTGCACTGGCATGCTCAACTGTCCCCCCCCACACCTTTGTTGTCATACAATTTTTGTATCTACTGATCTACATCACTATCTAGACCACAATCTGCACTAACTGTATACTTACTCTTTACTACATCTCAGCATTCATATAGACTGTCTATTCATGTAAATCGTGTTACAACTGATCTTCATCACTAACTAGACCACAATTTGCACTTACCTTATTTTTGACTCTTTACTACATCTCAGCAGCGATATAAACTGTCTATTCATGTTTATTGTGCTGTTACCTTATCACTTTTGCATATCCATCGATTAACTTACACCTCATTTTGCGCCAGCTTTGTAATGCCTACTTAATTATAATAATATAATAATTTTAAAAATCTTGTTCTGTATTGAATGTGAAACTGAATGTTGTCTTGCACGCTTATGCTTTTCTTGGCCAGGTCGCCGTTGCAAATATATATATATATATATGTATATATTTAACCTTTATTTATTTATATGTATGTGTGTGTGTGTAAGTGTGTGTTCTGAAGAGTAGATCTGAGTACATGAAAGGTGTGAATATGACCTTTTTTATATTTCATTTATTTGGTCAATGTAAATTTCACTATTCATGTATGTATGATGTATTGTGTATTTTAGTTAAGATCAGCCTGCCCAGGGACTACAGGTGAAAATTAGCTCTTGAGCTAGAACCTGGCAAGCATCTCTCCCCTTGGGGTTAATGTTTATTGTACGCTGTCCCTGTTTCTCTAAATAAATAAACTAAACTAAATTTAACCAGGTAGGCCGATGAGAAAAGGTTCTTATACATATATATATATATATATATATATATATATATATATATATATATATATATATATATATATATATATATATATATATATATATATTTATGTGATAAAGAAATGTAATTACCAGGATGCAGGAGCATTAAAATCACTTTTTTCACTTACAGGAAACAGGTCAGAAAAGATAAACTAGCTGTGGCTAGCTGGAGTGACTTGCTGGAGTGTTTTCATCTCTGTTTTGTGGTTTCTTTGGCGTAATCATACGATGACATGATATGACAGATGTGAATAAATCTGATTCTGCTCTTAACTCAATTTTGACCAAACTGACCCACGTTTTGTAGGGCACAGTAGGGGAGAAAAGAAATGACAAACAGGAAGGAACATTGCATAGGGAAAAAGGAGAGTCAAAAGAAAAGAAAAGAGGAGACGAGAGGAAAGGGAAGGAAGGAGACTGTAGAAATGACAGGAGAACAAACGAGGTGAGAAATGGAACAAGATGAGAAGAGCATTCGCAAGAGCACACTTAAAAGAGATGATAAAACAAAAAAAGACACTGGGAGAGCAGATTAGGGAGAAAGAAAAAGGAGAGGAGGGCAAGGAGGAGAAGCAAATACAAAACGCCAGTCATTCAAATGAGGAAGAGGAGGAGGAGGATTTGTTGTTTTCTTTCCTGTGTGTTGATAAAGCAGGACAGGAAGGAAGCATCCCAGCAGGGACCAGTAAACTCCTCTCACTGTTCCAGAGTCATTACCGCTGCATTGTTCTCCATCAGCCGCCGTTACCGGCTCCTGTCTTCATTATCTCACCGCCATTGTCTCACAACTCTTAGGTGACGAGCCCAGCGACCTGACGACACCCATGGACACACACACACACAACCACACACTGGGAGACAAAGGGGGCAGACTGAATGGCCGTGATGTGTTTGCCTGTGTGTGTGTGTGTGTGTGTGTGTGTGTGTGCCCACCACCCTTGGTTGAGCTACAGTAAAAAAAGGCCAAAACAGGACAGATGGTCACTGTCAAGTAGGGGTGGGAATCACCAGAGGTCTCATGATACGATACGATATCATCATGATACTTATGTCACGATACGATATTATTGTGATTTTGAACATAATATTCTGCTATTTATCGCAATTTATTACCTTTTTTCCAACTTCAACTTTTTCCCAATTTCAAAATATGTCCCCAAAAGGAAATTTTGTCAACATCTGTTTTGTCTAAAAAGATACATTTCTCTGTTTGTTCATCTCACTTCAATTTTTATTGCTGCAAAGCAGACAAACTGACCAACACATATATAATAATAGATCGATACTTGGTATCTCTGTATCAATACAGTATTGCCACCGAAAATATCGCGATACTATGCTGTATTGATTTTTTTCCCCCACCCCTACTGTGAAGTCATTCTTCTCCTGGGGTCCTCATTTAGAAACGTGGCTTATACACACAAAACGGGGCTGACAATGTGCGTGCGCCACTTCGCACCCAAAGGTTGTGATTTAAAAAAAAAAACTAACTTGACGGGAGAATGTGCGGTCCTCCGTGCAAACTCTGACCCACGCGTACGCACATTTTAAAAAGGATTGAACATGAATGTGTGGCATTGTGTCTTATAAAACGACTACGAAGCCAGTTTGACAACTTCAAGCTCAAGGCGGCAGTCAGACTCACTACAGCAGGGGTCTTCAACGTTTTTTAGGCCAAGGACCCCTTAACTGAAAGAGAGGCGGAGCATGGACCCCCTACTACATATATTGTATAAAATGAAGTTGCATATTAAATTGGGGCCCTACAATAACGTGTAGGGCAGCCTAAAACCTTTATACATACATTTTTTTGCCTAGAATACTAAGCTATTAAAGTAGCCTAATAATTGTTGGAATGATTTTATAAATCATGTTTTTATGTTAAAACTGTGTCTGGGGATGGATATCTAAGTGACGACCTTACCTATCAGGCCAGTAAGCCTATCATCAGTGTGGATTTATATTTGCTAATAAAATGTTAGATTCATGTTAAGACTTTTTAATTTTTGAAAAAACTTCAAAATTTTGCAATAATTTGGAGGCCCCCCTGCATTGACTCTGAGGACCCTCTAGGGGTCCCTGACCCCCTGTTGAAGATCCTTGCACGAAACAGATTACACTTTACATGTTGACAGTATTGAACATTCAGTGTGTGCAGAGACAGATGTGGAACAAGCATAAAATGTGAAACTGACAGGCGTGTGTTTTTGAAGGTAATATTCTGTGTGTGTGTGTGTGTGTGTGTGTGTGTGTGTGTGTGTGTGTGTGATGTGAGTCCATGCAGTGACTTAATGTGTACCAAACACAGACCGGCCGTGCCACGTGCCCTGTAGCAAGCAAACAAGGCGCCATTAGTTTCTGTGGTCTAAATCAAAACCACTGCTTGTCACAATATCCTGCAGTTTTACGGCAGTCTCACATGGCGTTTCTTTACTCGTTCAGTTTGTGGCTGACAATGTTTGACTTTTTTTTTTTTCCTTTATGAGGGAGAGTTTGAGCCGAGCCTTCAGAGAGCCTTTGAGATGAAGCCATTTGGACAGCAAGTAGAGAGAACCAGAACTGATTTTAAAGATCTTTTTCTCTTCCCCTCCACATCGCTCTCCTCCTCACTATATCCCTCTTTCCATCAGCGAGGGAGTGGACTGGACACGACAGGAGGGATTGTTGGGTTGTGGTGTTTTCCGTGCTGCCGTAAATAAGTCCTTCCCTGCTCACGCTTTATGGAATCCAGAGCCTCTTTATCCCTTCCATGTGTTCCTTACTATGAGCCAGGGCCCTGACCTTTGACCCCCCAGGGCCCTTGACTTGGTTATCTCAGGCCCAGGAGAGACAATGTGTGTGTATGTGTTGCAGACGGGTGGAGTTGATCGGGGGTTGATTATCTCATGACCCTGTTCCCCCTGCCTGCATCACCTTACCCCCCTATCTTCATTTCACAGGCTATAAAACACACACATACTCAGACACAGGAAAAGAGACACACACACACATACTGTACATCTGTTCAGTCTGTCTCCAAATAATAATACATCTGAATCATGCTCTCTCAGTGTTCAAGCTGCAGTCACACACTGGTTTCCTTGTGTGGACATAGCCCTATGTAATTCTTGATATTAAGTTTAATTTTGATCAGTACATTGAAATGTGTTTATCGTAGCTGTGACCAGCTGTGTATGCTGTTTTGTTTGTATGTTTGGGGATGAGTTACTGTGACATTCAAGTCCATTTCACGTCATGTCAGTAAACACACACGCGCACACGCACACACACACACACACACACACACACACACACACACACACACATATATATATACAGCTGTCTGGCTCTTTTAGTGCCTCTTCGCAGGTCGCTCTGATCTAAAGGAAAAAGGGGCTAAAGCTCAAAGGTGAAAGGTCTTTCCAGGGACTGCTCTCCCTTTGCCCCCAGTTCCTAATTAGGCTTTAATCAAGCTAATTAAGCTCCATTAACCGGCCAGGGGGGCTGGGTCTGCCTAACCCAGGCCAGACCTCACCCCCATTTACAAGCTGCAGAGGGACTAGGGTTGGGGGTGGTCTGCGGATTGCGGAGGAGGCAGAGAGAATAGCTTCCCCCACAAAAATGTAATTTTCTGCCCCACATTCATCCGTGTTACATAACACCGAAAAGGGAGAGAGGGCATGCACACATTCATATACGCATGTTTTATAGACGTGAATGCATACGTGTGTGATCAAAATCAGCATCACTATATTACGTCTGCATTACAACGAAAACAGAAATTGAGATCATGTCCTGTTTAAATATGAAAAAGGAAGGTTAATATGCTTTAGTTGTAATGAAATTATGTAAAGGAACAAACTTAGGAGACTTTTGAGAGATGCAACAGTGATATGTTTCTGAGTGCCCTTCTGTCTTTTCCGGGTATGTGTGTGTTGACTGTCCTAGTGTGTGTGTGTGTGTGTGTGTGTGTGTGTGTGTGTGTGTGCGTGTGTGTCTGTGTGTCTGTGTGTGTGTGTGTGTGTGTGTGTCAACCTCCCTTTTGTAGTTGACGTCCCCAGTGCGAGTCCCGGGCCGCCGCAGATCTGTAGTCCAAAGAAAGGCCTCTTTGTGTCAGTATGGGACCGATCAGCCACTTCTGCACTCTTGGCTCCCCCTCAAGCCCTGGCCGACCTCCAGATCCCAGAACCAGGCCAGGCCTCACATCTCTGTAGTCCATCCCAGACAAAGAGCCTCTACACTGGGCTGACTCTTCTATCAACCCCCTGTTCCCTCCCGACCATTGCAAACTGGGTTACAACAGTCTGCCCAGCCATTCCTGGTAACATCAATACCTTCCATCGATCCAAACCAAAGTTTCCCCCACTAATGCATGATTTCCTATTGAATTATGTGATATTCCGGAGGAGAATACGTCCTTTAATGATTTATCCGAGACGTATTGCTGTGCGTTCGCTCTCGCTTTTCTTGGAAGCAGTCTTTTCTTGAAAAAGTTTGCATGTGTTTAAAAAAAAAAACAGTCATCAGACGAGTTTGAGAGGAGGCCTTTGATTGTTTCCAGCAAAGAATCGGAATCCGTGTTTAATAGCTTGAACTTAAATATACTCTGGATATTCAGATGGTTCTACCTTGGTGCACATACCACCACACACCATACATTTGTGATTATGGTTCTACAAGCATGGAACAGATAATACCATTACACCAATTTGATGTTTTAACGTCCCAGATGCATGGGATTACATCAGAATCAGAATCAGAATCAGAAAAGCTTTATTGCCAAGTACATTTTTTACACATACAAGGAATTTGTTTTGGTGTCGTAGGTGCATGTCATGTTTATAAGACACAGGCTAGGACCCAGGGGACAAAGGTGAGGGGTCAATGGTCAACTCATTCTCCCTCCACGGTGGAGTGAGATGTTCCATTGACTACATCCATGTTAATGGGGTTGTTGTGGAGAGGCACTGGGCCACTGGTCAAGGGTCCTGCTTGTTTACTGGGTCTGATGGTTATTCTGCTCAAATTTGAAACATTTTCTTGACAAAAAAATATGGTGCAACTGTCATAGCAGATTGCAGTGTTTCAAATTATTTTAGACGCTCATGTGGTCTTCTTCACTTGAGAGAATTTCTTAGAATTCTGTTAGAGCCAGTGAAAAGAGTTCTTTTGGAGACGTTCTGGGCCACTGGTCAAGTTTGTTTACTGGGTCGGATGCTTATTCTGCAAAAATTTTAAACATTTTGTTGACAACATTTATGCTGCAACTGTCATGCAGATTGCAGTGTTTGAAATTATTTTTAGACGTTGTGACATGTGGTTTTTCTTGCACTCGAAAGTTTTCTTGCACTTGAGAGAATTTTCTAAGAGCCGGTGAAAAGCATCCAAAACCGATTTTGTCTCGTTCCAAAAATAACTTTTCATCAGTGGGAAAAACAACTTTTTGTGTTTGAGGTCTAGCTGCCAGCATATCATATTCAGTAATGCTCATTTGGGCTTCCTAAATCTTGCCAAAATAACTCAAGGGAAAAATCTCCAGGTAATACTATGTAATATACATTTATTACACCGTGACTCTTATTGTGACTACAGCTTGAAAAGTTTACCCTTTCAACCGCCAACAGTGATGCAGTTAGGAAAGTGCCTTCAAGCACTCGTCTTTTTTTTATGATTCATTGCAACAATCATTTTTATTCAGTGGAACTTCAATCCAAAGTACTACCTTTGTTTATAACTTGGGTTGGGTTTTGTCATGCTCGCACATCTGGATTGAGCAATACCAGCCCATTGGAGTGCTCGCAGTAACACGCAAATTCTTTTACAGGGTGGATTTCCCCTTGTGGAGTGCTTGAGGAGCACCTCTCCTCCAGAGGAAATCAGCCTGCTGGTAAAGGTTGCACCATCTTAAATGAGGCCCGCAAATTGCAGCGCCTCAATTATCCGAATCCCAACTGATAATTAGTGTGCCACTCACTTCTTCGCTCGCGTGGAAAAAGAGATTCCCACCTCAGGTGAGTGTTGCGGCAGGCTTTTTTTCCCCCCTTCAACATCATCATCTGCTTAATTATGCCTCAGCCCTCTCTTGCGGTTTGTCTGCTTCAACTTTCTGCATAATTTGCACGCACACATTTATGATCACACACAGAGCAAAAGCCAAAAGATACACTCAAATCACGTCAGCAATCAGCCTGAAAAGCAATGCTGAAGTGCCCTCGAGCAAGATACTGAATGTCTACCAGCTCCAGGTGCAGTCAGGGAAAAACAGAGGAAGTGCTACAGCCACACTTTACTGTGAAAAAGTATTGCGGCAGTGAGTGGCAGACGCTTTAAATCTACCCACAGCTGGCAGGACACTGAGCTTCCTAAAACTGATCCTCAGGAATGTGAAGGAATTCATGAAGGACACACACACACACACACACACACACACACACACACACACACACACACACATACACACATAGTGGAGCAGAATCCAAAAGTGTCTCAGAGGGAGCTCTATGTGTTTGTATACCCTCCTCTTGGTCTAATAGCAAATCATTAACCCCTTAGCGTGACATGTCAGCTTTCCTCTATGCATACAGCACAGAACATCCTGTGAACTGTATGTGTGTGTGTGTGTGTGTCTGTGGGTATATGTGCCTCGTGGATGGAGGGAGTTTTCCCATAATTGTATGGCAGCCAGCCAAATAGGCCTGTACATCTGGTTTGATTGCATTTGTTCGTTATAGTGAGCTCAATCACACGTTAACAGCGGAGTCCTCATCTAAGTTCCATCAAATCACGTGTTTGGAGGTTTCTGAACTCACACGCACGCATAGACACACACCCACACACGCCCACACACACACACACACACACACACGCCACTGGCTGGCCTCCGCCTCGTGCACAGAGAGCGTGAAGGCACAGAAAATCCGCCCTCACAATCGCAATTCCACACCTTTAGTGTTGTTGTCAGGGCCGTCAGACACAGCTGTCTGTGGATATGGGCAGGGCAGTGGCTGGTTACGCTGTATTTTATAGAGGATAGGGGTATAAGCTATGCCTGCACATCCATTCTCGATTTCACCAAACAGGTTCTCTCATCCGTCACATCCCCCCTCTCAACCAGCAGGCCCCAAACCCTCCCCTTTCACCTCCGATCCCCTCCTCCAAGAAAAAAAACAACTCCTTTCAGCTTTAGAAAGGGAGGAGGTGGGGGGATGACAGAGGAAGAGACCAACGCAGAGAGATGGATTTAAGTTACACACAAACCAATACAGAGCACTACGGCCACTACCACTTGTTTCCGGCCCTGGGACAAACACAGGCCTTGCTGCTACAGAATGGGTGCCTTCAACTGTGGAATGAAGAGCCTCGCTAAAAATAGAACATCTGGTCAGCATTTATTTCTTAATAACCACAGAGACATATGCACTCACGCACATTCAAGGACAAAGCACATCCAGGTCAATATTTTCACCAGCTTTTTTATTTATTTTTTAAAAGCCTCCATAGGACATTGATATCTCCTTTGAAATCAAGGCTGTTAAGATTCTTTTGATATACATACAACCATATGTGCATGTACGACAACCCACACGCTGCATGCTATAAAAAATTATTATTTTTTATCATACTGTATGCACTACAAGCCAGCTCCGACCCACCCTGACACAAGCAGAAGAAAAGAGGCCGATCCCATTTGGTTTCACTTATTAACCATAATAGAGTGAGATTATGTTACCAGAAATGGTAAGAACAGCAGGTTTTGCTTAGAGCTTGGCACATGCAGCAAGGACGCCGGAAAAGTGGTTCAAAACAGACCTTGACTCAGTCAATGCGCCAACCAGAGAGCAGCATGTCACAACTCATGCACTCAATTTTATCAGAATCGACCATATCCACAAGAACGCACCGTACAATTGGCTAAAAAAAGGGAGTTAGGCTACATGTGTTTGTAGGGCAAATTTGTTTGTAGAGGAGAGGGAAGAGGAGATTTAAGTGCCTGACTTGTTTTATCTGTTGGCTGCAGTTCTTGCAGCGTCTGTATTGACTAGAAAAAGTATTTGACGATAACTTGATCTCCTTATTGGGCAGTGCGTTGCATCACGATAGCTCCAGGAGCCTGTCGCTCCGGCTCTTCTTAAGTTCAAACTTAGCCTACTTATAACAAAAGAGGAGACAAGATTCACGCATCAATAAATTAAACCATTGTTACACAACACACAAACAAGTTCTTATTTAGAGATTAATTGTCACTATATATTTACACCCAGTAACTGTCAGGTGTAATTGTTTGGTAGCTAACTGACAAAGCTAATGTTAGTATGCTAATATGTGTACCGTTTACATTCAAAGTAAATTTTGTCAAATAAGCACCATGAAATATGGTCGACACATGACCTGACACTTCACAATGCTCTTTAACAATAATGTCGGACTCAGTCTTGAGTTCTAGCTAAAGTCCACTTTTTTTAATTTTATTTTTTTTACAGTAAGTCTTGTGCTTTTCTTAGTCTTGTGACTTGTTGGACTTGGAATTATCTTGGACTCAGCTATAGAGAACTGGACAAGCTTTTCCTGGCTGCTGATTCGGGATCAGTTGTATGAATCGTTTCCTAAATTCCATGCATTGGTTAGTTTAATGTTAGAAGATATATCATTCTTTTTTATATATCCATTCTAACTCTTTAAAAAACCTTATTGCCTATTATGGTCTTGACTGCCTTTTGGATTTGGGCTTTGGACTCGACTGGACCTGGTCTGAAGTTGGTCTTGAGCACAGTCCTGTTTGGAAGTTATGTTTGCTATATGTTGGACTGCACTACTAGCCTAGAAATCTAGACGCACCCTAGTGGCAGCAAATTTAATTTGCAGTCAGGATGGCTCTAGGCACTCTCCGTTGGCTTGCGAGCTGGAAAAACCAAAATCTGGTCAGGCCAATCCCATTGTGTATAGAGTCGGTGGGCAGGGCTTATGGCTGCTGCTGCTGGGAACAGCGGTCTTCTGGAAGACTTGGAGTTAAACTTTTCTTTGAGAAAAGAACAAAGAACGGCACAGAAATCATTCTTAAAAAAGGAAGATGTGTTTGGAGTTTTGCCGACCGGATACGGCAAAAGTTTAAAGTTTAATCTATCAACTAGCTTCGCTACCTTCTCCGTTGCTCTGCCTGGTCGTAGCACTATCCTATTGCGTGCAGAGGGAATTTGAAAGACAACCGTTTATCCCGCCCCTCGGATTGAGCTCCGTCAATGGTGAGTTCCCAGACCCAACATCTTGATGTGGGTCTGGCTTGTCAGGCTACTGCACTACAGATGTTTCCCAGCAAACATTTTACACGTTTTACATCCTAACTAGCTGACAAATTTCTAAAGTATCAATTTTATAAATACAAAACTAGCCAGTAGTTACGCAGAATTTAGGAAGAAATCATAGTTAGTAATGGGTTCCTGAGAAGCTGGAGAAACCCCATCCAGGTGTTTCTTTCTACCGTTTACTGTAAGTCCCACTGATGATGGAAAGTTGAGGCTGACTAGCACAGCCAAGTGCACCGCAGCTCTTTAATGGTGGGAACTGGGAGAAATCAGTGATTAGTGGCAGTGGGGGTTGTGGGATTGCTTGGAAATGACACTGCATGTTTGTGTGTGTGTGTGTGTGTGTTTGTGTCTGTGTGTAACATGCATGATTATGTTCAGGAACAACCTCTCCTTGGCGTACATTTGCTCATAATTTGTATTTATGGCTTTCCCTTGTGTGTGTTTTTTACGCGCCTTGCATGCATAATTATGCTCATGCATGACCATCCATTTATGGCTTTTAATGACTTGTGTGGAGATGTGTGTGTGTGTGTGTGTGTGTGTGTGTGTGTGTGTGTTTGTGGGTATTATCCAAGTCAAATGAGGGCTCAGAGGTGGGTGTGGCTGCCCCCCTTTCCTCCGGGTCACCTGCTTTACTGGGCAGCATTCTCTCATATTCCCTCGTTTGGAGGCCATTAGAGAGGAAATGGGGCCGCCAGCTATCTGACCTTCCTCCCCCTCTTCTCCTCCATCCCTCCCCAAACTCCAACTAAGCTCTCAGCATCCCGTCATCACCCCACATCCACCCCCTTCACCACCCCTCCTTCTCTCTGTGTTTTCACAGCGTTAACAATCAAGCCATGGCCCTGAGTGTTCCGGGGGCCTAATTGGGCCGGCTGCTGGCGTTGATTGTGATGGATGGAGGGGGGGGGGCTGGAGCCAGGGCCCACTCTGGACGCATCTTTCATCTGCTGCTCCGACTTGTTGCGCAAGAAGGGGATGAAGAAGATGGACTTCTAACTTTTAGGTCATCGAACTACAGGCCTCTGAACATTGGTGACTCTCTGTTTGAAGAAATACTCCACCAAATATTTGCCTGTGGGCTTGAATGGTAGCTCTGAAGAGTTTACAGCAGTAACAATTCATTGCAATTAATACAAATAATGCAAATTCAAATGAAAGTAAAACCAACATAGTTTACTGAGCTGCTGAACCGTCGCAAGTCTGCAGAACAACTTCAGTTTTCCTTGTTATAGATTAGTCAAGTCTATTTTACTACTACTTACTTTACTATTCTACTTTACTGGAGGGATGAATACTATTCTTCCAGAATGAAGAATGCCATCAGCCATTTTCTCTGCAAAATATGAAGGGCACTTCAGCCCAGGGCAGCACCCTGTTAACATCCTTTTATGTTGTCCTCCCTCTCCAGTCCTCAGTCCTGTGTTGGAAAAACTCTCAGTCCAGTATGCCTGCATCCTTTGCCTTTTGATATCCCTGTATTGTACTGTACTGTCAGTTTATTTTACGCCAAACCCTGGTATGTGTGGGTCTGCGTCATCTCTGCCTACTTATCTTTACAGAACATACAAGTAGAACAACTCAGGTACATCTTTC
Source organism: Perca schrenkii (assembly GCA_025617405.1). Classification (NCBI taxonomy): domain Eukaryota; kingdom Metazoa; phylum Chordata; class Actinopteri; order Perciformes; family Percidae; genus Perca; species Perca schrenkii. The sequence continues at coordinate 24,918,351 of CM046803.1, read as the reverse complement.
TGGCAGTGCACCCAGAACATTTCACATTAAATCAAGTCTCATTATTTATCAGACCAAACGTCATTGCTGAGGGCATCCCATTCCAGGGACGCTGCTGAGGACAGAGCCAGTGATTTGATCTGACCTTGTGCTACTGGATCGAGAGATGAAAGAAAACCAGCATATTGTCTCTCTCTCAGTTTTGTTTTTTGTTCCGTAGATGTAGCTGGCTGCGGTTAAGTAATAAACCCTTTTGAAATGAGGCCAGTGTTACCTGTGTTTGCGGAGCACTTAGGGCCATTGGCAGCTTGCACACCATTTGCTTATCTTTGGGGTGAGTAATGTGTGTTTGTGTGTCTGTGGTCGCAGCCTGGCCCTGGCTGAAGTCCTCAATCACCGCAACCCTGGGGCTGGTTGTCTCATGTGGCCTATAGGGAGTGAGGGTCCTAGGATTAAGAGTGGGAGAGAAAAAGAGAGTGCATGTTAGGGGGAGATAGAGAAAGAAAAACAGACATGTATGCATTCATGTAAAGCCTGTGTGTGTATCTGGGTTATTGAAGCTGCATCAGAGTAGTCACCCTCATTTGTTTAGTCAAACTCGTGGCTGAGCTCTCTGCTATGTGATCAAATCGGCTACGGCTATGGTTTGCACGATGTAACTGCTGACAGAACTGTGCAGTGTGTTTACAAGACGTGCATACACAGAGAAGACAGAAAGGCCTCTAAATACACCTTGATCTGATGATCTTTAGACACACTGGCTAAATTTTCCACATGCATTTTATAAACCGGCAGCTTCTCCTTGGTGTGTAGCACCTCAACGTGAGTGGCCAGGGCAGAAGTGGAAGGTGAATCCTTTTAAATCCAGTTAAGCTTGCTTTTTATCTGTGGAGCAGAGCTTGGACAGCTTTTCAGACAGATGTAAATCTTTACGACAAAAAAATGTATAATGCAGGCCCACTTAAAATGATTGCAGAGCTTAGGGCAAGTTCTTTTGATAAAGTTTGATTGATTTTTGTCCCCCAATGTTGTCACAACTTCTGACAGAGAATATTTTATCACAGAAAAAAAGCTCTCAGTTGTTACAATGGCATCTGCAGGAGACCCAGACGCCAGAGAAATATCACAACTGTCAGATGAAAGAATATCAGATGAACATGTTCCCCAGAGGATGAATCCTGTTGACTTTGGTGATCCCCTGACGTTTGACGTGTTGACATCGGTGTTTCAGTATGAAATGTCTCCACACCTACTAGATGGATTGACATGAAAATTACCACAGACATTCAAGGTCCCCAGACGATGTATTCTGTATACTTTGGTGATCGTCAGACTTACTCTAGCGGGTCAAAGTTTACCCTTATCTTGTTGAATATTTCAACACATTCAACATGGATTGGCAAAATAATTGGTACATATTTATGGTTCCCAGATGATCAATGCTGCTGACTGACTAAAGGCTCTAGTTCTGTGCAGGCAGATTGCCACCAGAGTAGAGCTGAAGATCTTTGCCCGAACCCTTGGAAAACCTTTGACCATGTGCATAATAGAAAATGAATGAGATGAAAAAAGAAATGACTCATTCTTGACAGAAGGCAAAAAGCTGTGTGCGTGCGCACATGTGGCCTTGACCAACTGACACTTTGCTCGTTTGAAAGCCATGATGTCTCTCTCTCTCTCTCATGGGTGGGCCAAATTCTCTGGGTGGGCAAAGCAGAGAAAGGGGAGGTATACTTGCTCCTTATGACCTCATAAGGAGAAAGATTCTAGATCGGTCCATCTGATCTTTCATTTTCTCAAAGGCAGAGCAGGATACCCAGGGCTCGGTTTACACATATCACCATTTGTAGCCACTGGGAGACCATAGGCAGGCTGGAGGAACGCATATTAATATTAAATAACCTCATAAAGTGAAATTGTCATGCCATGGGACCTTTAAAGGGGATGATGGCATCATTTCCACCTCTCTGTATGATGAAATTGAAAATGCATCAGGCAAATGTAAACATTGGGAAAAGCCAAACCTCAATAACTCCTCCCGTACAAAAATTGTTGTCTGTGTGTCTGTCTGTGTGTGTGTGTGTGTGTGTGTGTGTGTGTGTGTGTGTGTGTACATTTGACAGCAGGTATCTGGAGGCCTCTTAAACTCTGCTTCCTTCCCCCAGCCTGCGGAGCTCCTCAGCTCTCATTTGTTCCATATCAGAGTCGTGTAAACTCTCATCGCTCTGCGATCTGTATGAAAATAAACAGCCAGGCAGGGAAGCAGCCGCGCTGACGTCAAGGAAGAAGACAGAATCTGATCAAAAACACATCCAAGCAAAGAGAAGGCCGACCGTGGCGTGATATGAAAAATGATTTTATTAGTGGAAACCCACAGTTCAAGATATAGATTAGATTTATTTGAGGTGTCGAGTTCCCATTTAGCAAGGCACATACCCCTGCAGCACTTCCTGTGGAGCAGCCACCAGTACAGGAGTGTAACTGTGCTGGGTATCTCCCAGGTGCCTGTGTGTGTGTGTGTGGGTGTGTGTGTGTGTGTGTGTGTGTGTGTGTGTGTGTGTGTAACCCGAGGGAAGCAGCCCTAGCTGACGTCACGGAAGAGAAGAGGATCTAATCAGAAACACACACGACAGCTGAGGAGGATAAATAATTGGAACACAAGCTGATCGATATTCAGATTTGGATGTGATATATAAAGGACAGCAGACGGGAAAGGTTCCAGGTTAAATCTGCACCGAGGTGAAAACAATGAGCGCAGAAAAGAGAGTGAAAATCTTTGATCAGTGGATTGCCTGTGGTGTGTCATGGTTTTATGAGGGCAAGTGTTGAGTGTGTGTGTGTGTGTGTGTGTGTGTGTGTGTGTGTGCGTGCGCATGTGTGTCTGTGTGTGTGTGTGATATTGTCCAGACATCTGACGACTCAACACACTCGGCCTGTGGTGTTGACAAGGGTGGGCGGGGCCTGCAGGTTGGAGTGACAGGTCAGCCACTTTGTGGGCTCTGACAGGAGGATAGTGGTTATCTCACTGACCTGCTGACAGCAAGACACAAACACACACACACACACACACACACACATATACAAACACATCCATTCATTTAGTTGAATGTATGTTACACAAAACATCTACACACATAGGCTACACACTGACCTAAGTCACCCCGCCTCCCACCGACCCCCTGAAACACTCACATCTTCAAACATCAAACAACACCTCGAACCCATCTCCCTTTACCCCACGGTTTACCCTCTGACCCCGTCCAGACCCTCCCCTAACACAAACACCCCCAGCACCCACCCATGACCTTGCACTCACACCCAGCACCCTGCAGAACACAAGCTGGGCATTCCATCGCTGCTCCGCTCGGTGGCTTCCTTATCGCTCCCTCTAGGCCACCTACACTTCTGTCGGTAACAGCCAATGAGATTAATGTCACAATCAAACTGTGATCAATTAATCCATAATGCAAACTAGCCAATCTTGTTAGGCATATACTTTAGACATTGGCTGTAGGTTGACTTGAATTGTTATTTTTGCCATAAAAAAAGCATTAGGCTCTTATTTCAGTTACATATAAATTGTACCTACTACTTTTATGAACAAACTTCTTACAAAAATGGTCTTGAGAGGTTGAGATTTATGGCTCAAAATGCACAGAAAATATCCCCAAACAAAACATTTGTACATTTACAGTAAGTGATTATACTTGAAAAACATAGCTTACTTTGTACACTCAGAAGTATATTCAAATATTCCAGTGGAGAGTGATATCATTTTTAAGTCTTTTTTTTTAATTAAAAACAAAGACAAATATGTGTACGTACAGTTGATTTTTTTTCTCAAGATTTACATCTACGGTAGGAACCAAAGAGCTGAGAGCCAAGCTGAGGAAGTCCAACAGAGCTGAGAGACAGACTCACATTGT
>CM046803.1:24854446-24906946 GCA_025617405.1 Perca schrenkii | reverse complement strand
TTTTCTTTTTTCTTTTCCGAGAAATGCAATTTTCTATGATGCACGACCAATTTTGAAATTGTGGGTGAAATGACCCCTCAGATTGTGGGTGAAATAACCACAAAGACTAACATCAGTGTTAAACTGCAGCCATCAGCTGTCAAGCCACCACCCATACTGCTCAATGCACAGGAAGTGAGAGACTCCTAAACTTTGATCAAATGTTTAAATCCATAAGAATGACTGACATTGTGAATGAGCACAAAAGGGAGCGCCCCCCCTCATGTGTTGAAGGGGCTAACGCAGAGGTTGTTTTCAAGCCAGATGCAAATGTTTTTGAGGGGAGCCTGCAGAAACGCGTACTTGTAAGTTGCCAAAAGTTCAGTGTGCCTTCTGCTGCCACTGTGTCGAATGCTCTTTTTCCTCTGTCTCTCACACCCTTTCCTTTACTTCTTATCTTCTCATTTTCTTTCTTTCCTTTTTATCTCTCTCTCTTTCTCTCTCTCTCTCTCACACACACACACACACCAAAGACACACACAGAGCACAGCATAATGTCTTCCGCAGCTGTCTCCCCAGGGCGGGCGGTGTTAGGGTGATATGATGAAGAGGGTGACAGAGAAGAGAAGAGAGGAAGAAGAGGAAAGGGGGTTGCCACCGCTGGAGTTGGATTCCTTCACACCAGTTGTTGAAAGCTTCCCCTGCATGCATGAGAAGAACAGTGGCTATGCATAGTGCTTCCTGTCAGCCCCTACTACACTACCTCTGTACTGAGGTGATTGTGTGCTGTGGGGACGTGGGTAGGGTATGTCTCTTGACCAGGTGTGTTTGATCATACACACACACACACACACACACACACACAGGTTTGTGGCACTATCTTTGTGGGGACCCGTCATTGACATAATGCATTCCCTAGCCCCTAGCCCCTTAACCCTTAGATGCATGACCTACCAATACCTACACTCTTCCATGAGTGGGGTCAAAAATGACCCCAATTAGAATGAATGCGTTTTATGCAGTAAACTTAATACATTTCTATCTTAAGTCAAAAAACTACTTATTACTTAACAATACAATATCATGCACACACAGACACACACACACACACAGACACACACCTCATGATTGTGATCAAGAGTATATTCACATAGTGTACATGTCTAAGGGCAGCACGGTCTCACAGCAGTTTGTGAAATGGTCACGTTATTTTTAATCTATTGATTCGTGTACATGGACACGATTATCTCGTTGCTGAGGATGTCATTTATTCGTGTGGTCAGCATATAATGGGAAGCATCTATACGGAGGTTGGGTTTTGGAAAGGAAGCATGGGGAAAAGACACACCACGCCCACGCCCCACAACAATGGGATGCTGACGCGCCACAACAACGGGACGGTTGGGTTTAGGAAAAGAAGCACGGTGAAAGGACACGCCACACGCTGGGACGCAATCCCCGGTCTCTGGGATGCCGACGCGCCACAACAACGGGACGGTTGGGGTTTATGCCGGGACGTGAACCCCGGTCTCTGGGGTGAAAGTCCTGTGTTGTTCGACCCATCCACCACCCCAACTAACCTCCTTACTTGGATTTTCTGCATTTAATACTACTCGCTACTTTAATCGTGCTGTGATCACGAAATATGCTTCCCATTGAAATTCATTAGTTTAAAAATCGTCCTCACCAACATGAAAAAATTAGAAAAACGTTTCCTTGTACATGAATCTATAGATTAAATAATGTCACCATTTCGCGAACTACTGAGAAATGCTGTAAATGCTAGCAGGTTTAGAGCCACTACTAAAAATAATAAATCATTTTGAAATCATATTTGCTCTACTGAAAGCGCATGAAATCTTGCAAAACGTGCTTGTCTTTATAGCTTGTAACTTTTGTTACATTCCATAGACTAAACATTTAATTGATTAAAAATAACCATAAGTTGCAGCCATAATATTTACAGTCTATGGTTGCATCCCAGCTACTGACAGGAAATGTAAACACACCAATATTTAGTTTCATCAAGGCTGAATGTCATCGTGATACATTATAATTGACTGACATTGCACTGAAATTAATTTTTAACTGGAAATGTCAAAGTGCCAACAGACCTTTCTGACATGTTGGTGGTTACCAGTTAGAAATTATATAACTAACCACATCACTGCCTCTTGAAAAAACTACTTACTACCAAACAATACTTCCAACTTAAACTTCAAAGTATTTGTATAACTTAACTCATGGTAAGGGAATTAAGGTAAAGTAAAGTAAACATGAAGGGATTTTGGTAAGCATTGTTTCACATAGGAATACACTAATGCACATAGTAGCAGTGATCAGATCAGTAATTGGTAGAGAGTATTAAAAATAATGTTAACATTTAGTAAAAATAGCCATCAGGGTGGTTAGACTGCTGCCATTAGATGTGTGGATCAACAGTAAATGTATACATGACAGTCACAGTTGATAAAAACCAAAGGCTCCTAGGGTTAACCTTTGAAATTCCATTGAAAATGCTTGGGGTCATTTTTGACCCCACGTATGGAAAAGTGTGGTACTGATACAAAACATGCAATTACTTAAAAATTATAACAATTTGATACAAATCCAAATGGCCTCATGTCAAAGACAACCTATTTGAGGAATACATGGAAGATTAAATGATAAAAATGTAAAATTACAAAGATATTTCAAAAAAACAACCGCTGGGGTCATTTTTGACCCCACTTATGCATCTAAGGGTTAACTTAACCGTAACTATCACAACTAAATGCCTAACCTTAACCCTAACCTTAACCATAAGCTAATTCTATCCCTAATCCTACAACCAAGTCTTAACCCTCTAACAGCCCTTTAAAGTTGTGGGGTCCAGCATTTTGGCCCCACAAAGCTGTCGGGACCCCACAAGTATACTGGACTCCCGGTTGTTGGACCCCATGAATATAGTTAAACAAAAACACACACACACACACTCACACACACACACATACACACACACTTGGTAGCCAAACACACAGCCAAGGAGATCTTGGCGATCCAGGATCAGAGAGTGCTCTTAGTAATTACATACAGTATTTACTTTAGGTGTTGATGGAGGTGCATATCACAGGGTCAACCTCCAATTCTGTTTGTTTAACTTCTTTACGTTCATTTTTCCCAGTCCCAATTAGAATATTTTGTCAAGATATACTGATACGTTGCACTAGTAACCTCGCTAACCTGACGAGCCAGATGGTTTGTTACGCACAACATCTGAGAAGCTGTCATCAGATTGGAAACGGTTTGGAAAAAGGGAAGCAACTTTAAAAAAAAAAAAAAAAAAAACTTGGCACATGATTGGACGAACCATCCATCTATCATGTCCGCCACTGTTGTTTTAAACGAAAAGTCTTCCCACACACACACACACACACACAGCTAAACCACGCCTGCAGCTGCCAGTAGCTCCTCACAGGTAAGGATACTGATTGGTCCAAAACGCCGGTGGTTTGTGTGATCTCGTGATATTGCAAGAATCCAGCTGCCGTGCACGGCAACAACAGTGTTGGAAAGTAACTAATTACATTTACTCAAGTACTATTTTGAGTTACTTGGTACAAAGCTACTTTATACCTCTACTCCACTACATTACAGATGCACAATTTGTCCTGTTTACTCTATTACATTTATTGCACAGTTACTTGTTATGCAGATTTTGATTTTATATTCAACACACATATGATAAGCTTATTAAATGCGAAGCATTGTTACAGCTCAGAAAGAGGTTCCGAACCTGTTTGGCTTGTGACTTCTTACAAAAAAAAATGCAATGTGTAGATGGGGGCCCTTTGTCATGTATTAGAGCTGTTAGAAGTTGCACCAAAGATACATCTTTCCCTTTAAACTTTTTATTTCACAATAAGCAAAGATTAAATCTTGTGACCCTTTGGAAGGGTCCGACTAGTAGGCTAGGAACTGCTGGACTAAACTACTGACTGTATACAACGTATTTAAAACTGGAATGCTACTTACACAATCAGTTTTGACAATCTATAAGTAATATATCAGTCACAGGGGACATTTTACAGCTACTTTTACTTGGAATACTTTGCTGATGATACTGTTGTACTTTTAGTTGAGTATTATTTTGAATACAGGACTTTTAAGGGCGTATTTTTAAATCTTTGAATCTGTACTTTTAAAGGATTTGACTAGTTTTCCCACCACTGCTGGCCAACATCATCACAATGTTGCAATCTGAACATTCTTTTGTAATGTGTAACACACAACAGAACACTAGTTTGTTCAATGTAACATTTATCAACAATGTCAGAACATTAAATATAACTTTTGTAGACATATTCAGTAACATTATGGGAGCGTCCATTGCTCATTGAAATTACAGCTGAATGTCCTCTCAATGTTGCAATTCAAAACTATTAGACCGTGTATGCAACATTATGCAATATTATGTAATTCTAAATTAGTGTCACTAACGTACTGAATGTACTGAATGAACTGAATGAACTGATTGTTCTTGTAATCAGTGCTGTCATTCATTGAATCCACACCTTTACCTGGCCTACACTGCACAGCGGTCAGCACTCAGTACTCAATACACAGTGCCTGTCAGGGATTAATGGCATTCATTCTTATCTTAACCACACACAAACACAGGAACACACACACACACACACACACAGAAATCCATATACACAAATAGGGATATTCAAATACACAAATAGCGACAGGTTTCACTGACAGGTATAGACACACAGCATAGGCCCTGAACACACAGGTATTCATTTGTAATCCCACCCATTCACAAGTGCACAGTGAACAAACACACACACACACACACACACACACAAAAAGCAAACACACACAGAGAGTCAGCATGGCTGGAGGTGCCTGGTGTTGTTTTCTGACTCATATTACAGCTCGCTGAAGCTGCTCCATGCAGCTCCTTCTGCGGCCACGGCTTTCATTCCTCTGAAGCCACATCAAGGAGCGTTGGCTTCCCTGCTAAACAGACGCCTTAGCAGCACCGCTGCTGGGTCCCACCAACCTAGAGAAAAAGAGAAAGAGAGAAAGGGAGCCCTCCAGCACGGCCACACCACAGCCATTATGTGCATATTCAATGGAATCTAATGCGGAGGATGTGGCTGGCTATCTCAGATGCTGTTTGTATAATCGTGAAGAGAAGAAGAGAGGAGAATATTGAACAGAGAATAATGTAGGCCAAAGACAGAATAAAGCCTTTTGTCTATCTGGGTGAACGCTCCTCTGCAAGCCCGTCAGCTGCCCTGTACTTTTTTAAAAAGCTTAATAAGTGCTCAACAGAGCCATTAGAGACTAAATGACCATGTGCTTAAGGTTGGTTTGGAAAAATTGAGCGATTACAAAGTGATGATCATGTGTGCAAACAAAACCAGGGCTGTTTGTGCCAGGTTTGGACTGTGGTTTGAAGCTTCAGGCTGTGTGTGATCAACACCAAACAACTCTCCATATCAGAGATCTTCAACAGGGGGTGCAGGACCCCTAAGAAGAGGGCCCTCAGAGTTGCTGCAGGGGGACAACCAAATTATTGTTCAATAGTAATTAAATAAAATTTAAAAATAACTTGAATCCAACATATAAATCATGTAAATCTTTATTTTATTTCTTTTATTTACTCGACATTGATGATAGGCTTACGTGCCTATACAGTAGGTACTGTGGATAGCCATAAGGTAACATCTACAGATACAGTTAAGCTTAAGGATTCACTGCGTCACATGTTAATATCAACCAATGATGTATACATATATGAATATGTCAACAATTATTATTTGAATAGCTTAGTATAGTATGAACCATCAAAAGGTGTGTATAAAGGCTCTACAGGGCCTTACACGTTATTGTAGCCCCAGTTTGATATACAATATAATATACATAGTAGGGGCTCCCTGCTCCATCTCTATTTCAACTGAAGGGTCCTTGGCCTAAAAAACGTTGAAGACCCCTGCTCTATATCACTAGAGTGGGACTGATTCAGGACTCTACTCAACTGTCATGCTTTGTATTAGACTGCCCCCTAGTGTTGGCACATCTTTCCCCCTCGCTTTCTCTCTCTCTCTCTCTCTCTCTCTCTCTCTCTCTGTCTCTCTCTCTCTCTCTCTCTCTCTCTTTGTGCATGAAGTTATCTAACAGGTATTAGCGCTGGGGGAATCTTGACTTGAGTGAAACCAGCAGATGTGGAGGTGATAATGACTCTCAAAGTCCTTTCGTTCCTGGCTCGGGGAGTTTTCCCAGACTTTATGTGCTCAGTCAGCTAAATTAATAGAACAACAAGGGCTTGGGGAGTCGGAGCACACTGTATATATATGTGTGTGTGTGTGTGTGTGTGTGTGTGTGTGTGTGGATGGTGAAAGATAGAAAGATCTTAGTTGCTGATGTTCACAGCCCACTCACTTGGGGCTGCAACCCATTTTTTCATTGCCGATTAATCTGTCCAGTATTGTCTGGATTCGCCGATCGGTTGTATGGTCAAAAAGCAGTGTTTTCAGAAGCCCAAAAGATGTCGTCCTCAAAACTGGCTTGTTTTGTCCACAATTTAAACATATCCAGTGTACTGTCATCGAGCAGTGAAGTAACTAGAAAATATTTACATTGAAGACGTTTCAATCAGAGAATTTTTTTCTTTCTTAAAGATGATTCAAACAAATTAATTGGTTATCAAAATAGTTCGCGATTATTTTAATAGTTGACAACTAATTCATTCATCTTTGCAGCTCTACACTCACCGTCCTGGCACATGCATTCCCAATACGTCACAGATTTTCACTGTTGAACTGATTTGTCAACTGCTATTTCTTTATTTCCTGTAGTTGTCAGCTTGTAATTCAATCCTGTGTCACTGGCTGTTATTGCTGCCAAAACAGTCATAACTTTGTCATGCTTAAAGGCAAAAGGAGACACTGGAATCTGTTCTGTCTCTGTTTAATCACTCCCCAGCAATGTTTATCTCAGGACATTCTAGGGCCTTATTTTCAAGATGTTAAAACTGTGAGAATGGCATTTTGGAGCATTGGAAACAGGTGGAGTTATCTTACCACACTGCCTTGACTAAGTCCATTTTGTGAGACTTGATACTTTTATTCCCCCAACCAGATTTCACAAGATCCGTTCCTCCACTAAATTAATCTGACAGCTGCAATTTTAACTTTGCAGAGTACTTTCACATGCAAAACCTGTGATGAGCTCATACTGTGCAGTATAATGCAATGATACAGCTTCAACTACACAGCATCATAGATTAGTGGCATCACCTACAACTCTGAAATAGTTCCTAATCTATTAAAAGGGTTATTCTTCAGAATAAGTACTTTAGACTTTGAATACTTATACATATGAGTTTTGTTATGGGTACAGTTTTGGCCATTAGTGGCAATATGGGATTTGAACCTCCAAACATCAGACTTGAATGTGAAACGTCTGAACAGCAGCTTTGTAGAAAGACCTTAACAGTAACATATGCTAGTGAGGTGAACTCTTTATGTTGTCTATTCATATATTTAAAACAGACTAAACTTTGTGATGCCCCGTGCACATTGTTCCTGAGGAAAAAGATGGTGTGTTCATGTACAAACATAAATCAACTTACAACTTGTGTCACAATTATTGTGTTTTAAGGTGTGTCATGTATGTGTTACCCCAGAGGTCAGAGCTCATACACTGTTTTTCCATGAGAAAAACGGATGTGACATTTTGTCTCGAAACAACTCCAAACGCTGACTATGAGATAATGATTATAAAGCTGTTGGGATGTTAGAAACATGAATGGCATTCACATGTATGTCTAATCTGTGTGCGTGAGGAAACTGGCTTTTCGGTTCACATCTCCTGACCTGGAACAGAGCCACAGACATGGCTATGAGGCACTTTCCAAAACTCCTTCATCTCCCTGGGCAAGGCAGCTTTCAGTACATACACACACACACGCACGCACACACACATGCCTGCATTAACAGTACAGTGTATGTTTAACTTAGCAGCTAGAATCGTCCCTCAGCGAGAGGTGTTGATGGATGGATGTCAGAAGGCAATGACCTGCCTGGGTCTCCTCTATTTCACACAACCACATTAACTGGGTCATAAATCAGTGTGTGCAGTCAAAGACAAGTGTACGCACACATGTACATGCGCACAAACACACACGCACACACACACACACACACACACACACACACACGTGTTTGTGCATGTGTTTGACTACTCCAGCGTTTCAGCATGTAAATTGCAAGTATGAATCCATATGTACTGGCGATACACTTCACAACAGGATACACAGCAGGATAACACACACACACACACACACACACACACACACACACACACACACACAGAGGGATACAGATCTGTACTGTTGACCTGCAGGACCTTATTACTGCAGCCAATCAAGAGACAAAACATCAGGCTGATTAGTGAAAGACCTGGACAAATAAACAGCAAAAGATTGAGCAGAGAGAGAGGAGGGACACAGAGGTTGGGTTGGAAAGTAATTAGAGAGAGAGAGAGAGAGAGAGAGAGAGAGAGAGAAAGAGTGGAAGGAGCGAGAGAGAGGGAGATAGTGTTGCCTGAGGTGGTCTCTCTTGTACAACTTAACCTCACACTGCCCCCTCTGAGTTCATGTCAGAGGCCCTGTGGATACATTACTATGTGCAAAAGGGGAGAACACACACTTGCAACCGGTTCACACACTTGTTTTTCTTTCCTTGAACTTATATATCTCTCTCCTGCACACACACACACAGACACATCTAATGTTCCCTGCAAGGAAGATCCATTGACAGTTGAGCAGCGCCACAGCTCAGTGGTTGTGATGAATGAGGAAAATCACGGCTACAAATCTTATCTGGGACCTGAGTTTGTGTGTGTGTGTGTGTGTGGGTGTGTGTGTGTGTGTGTGTGTGTGTGTGTGCCTTCTGCTTGGCAATGCCCTACAGCAAAAAAACACTGCTGTAAAACAGGTTATCTGAAATGAACATGCAGATGTTTATGACAGTGATGAAAGAGCCCACATTTCTAAGTCTCGAGCATACACAACTACACACACATTTACACTTTAACACACAATACTGTAGGCATGCACACAGTCAAACACACACACACACACACACACACACACACACACAGTGACACACACACAAGTGTGAATGGCATTACAAGAGCTGAGGAATCTGGCTGCTGGATATTTCCTTCATTCCTTTGTCAACCATTCATCTCTCGGACGAGAGAGGTATACAGTGAGTCAGAGATGGAAAGAGAGAGAGAGAGAGAGAGAGAGAGGGAGAGACTCTTCATTCACCCGCTGGCCATCCGCCAAGAACATTCTGTACTGGTTTGTTTGTGGGGGGAATAGAGAATACATTTGTATTCTTCATGAACCTGACCTTCCTGTCTGCATTTCTGTCCATTTACTGTCTGTAGGATTCCCTGTTTGTCTGTCTGTCTCTCTGTCTGTCTGTCTGTGTGTCAAGCTCCTCTGCCTATGAGTCTGTATGTAATGTAAGAAGCTCCTACTGTAGAAGAAGCACGTGAAGTAATGACCTGAGACAGTAAATATGTCTTTGTAGCTGCATATGTAGCGGTGAGACCTGCTGAAAACACCACTCAGTTCAGGTTCTCCAAAAGCCAGAATATAGCCCAGGTATATAGCCTAAATGGCTTTTGAGGCCCAAATATGGCACAACTGGTACCCAAACTCAGCCAGATTTGTAAGAAATGGTACACCACAGTCAGCCCAAGATCACTGGTCATATTCTGGGTGCTGACACTGGGCATACAACAATATCCACCACCTTAAACAAAATTAACTTGTCCAGTCACAGTTTAGACAGTTTGTCTAATTGTGAAAGTGCAAAAAAAACAACTACCTATTTCTACCTATTCCCAATGCAGTTTCACAGATAAAAAAAAGAAAGAAAGAACAGTTTAAGGTGTGTTCACACCTTGAGTAACTCGGTGCGAATACAGCCACTGCAGTGCATTTTTCCCAACTTGCTAATATTTGACCTTATGTTAGTTACGTGAGGACGTAAGTGCTAACTTTTTTTTTTTCTCCAGAATTTAGGATGTTAGTTCTCTGGCTTCACTCCCATTTCTCCAAGGCCTCTTCTTTTTTGTTCTGCCCACTGACGGCGATAATAAGTTCGTCCCTAATTTCTGAATTTCGGTTACGTCAGGAGAATCTCAATCTCTCGGCATCATGTCAATTTCACTCAAGCTGAAACATTTCAACTCATGAAGACGATTTGCGTCCATGCATTTTATTTGTATATAATCACGCCTTGTGAAAATTTGCTTCGCGTTTGGTCTGAACACTCCCTAAGACAGATAGCAGAGTTTTGCAATGTTTGCTATAATCAATATTTCTATATTATCAATTGATCAAATGACTAAGTGTAGTGTGAAAGCTGTTGCTTGTTAGAGAGAAAGAGGGAAAACGTAGTCTCAAATCATGTGCCCTGGCTCCCGTTTCAACCAAGTTCCTCTTCACTGGTTGAAGGCGAGCTGATTAATGCACTCTACTAGAGTTGTGTGTAACTTGCATGTTTTAAGCTCTCTACGGTTTGATGCCCCCGACTTAAATCATGAAGCAACAAAGACAAGCTCACAGTCCTTCAAGTTCAGATGCCAAAAATGTAATCCCATTGGCACAAATGTTTATGGTTTTAGTGAAGTGAATTTTGAACAATTTCTGGTTATTCAAGTCCTTAAAAAACCAGTTCAGTCCAGTCAAAAAAGAGTTAGGTGTTGTTACTACTTACTGTCGTTAGGGGGCACCAATTTGAGGCAGTGTCACAAGCAGCTTTAAACTCCGTACTAAATTTCATGACATGTTAATGGATATGTTTAAAGTATATTTACCTGTCCGTCTGTCTGTGTGTCTCTTTGTCTGTCGTTCTGCCTGCAAAAGCCCACAGCACAGCACATGACAAACAGTCTAAACACAGCCAGCTGTGCCCTGGACTGCTGGGAGCACCCCAATCACACAGCTCGCTTTCCACACCCACGCACACACACACACACACACACACACAGTCAGTCACACAAGCACAAGTTTATACAGCATGAACATATGGATGTATGAAAATGCACTTAAAGGCAAACAGGCGCATACTGTATATCTTTTAGTATGGATAATCTAACATACAAGGCAGAATATAATACATTATATTTATTTACATATTTCATTATATGGACTTTATGTCTTTCTAAAGCTAAGTGCATAGTTAGTTATTCTATGCCTATTATTTAACTTCTTCTTCTTCTTCTTCTTCTTGCTCAAAAGCAAGCACTTGTGTGTGTGTGTGTGTGTGTGTGTGTGAGTGTGTGTGTGTGTGTGTGTGTGTGTGTGTGTGTGTGTGTGTGTGTGTGTGTGTGTGCGAGTCGTTTTTTATTCTACCATGTTTTTTGTGTGTGGATCTATGCAAGTGCATGGGGCAAAATGTCCTCTCAGTCCAACAATCAATAAAAGCCTCTTTGTTAGAAATATATTAGAAGCAGTAGACCTCTCTATGGGCCTTGCTGTGCCATAAACACCACTTATTAAACTGTACGAATTGGCATTATCCAGCACAGATCTGACAGTTAAAAATGTATTTTTCAGTGCTGCCTTGGCTGGCATATATCAGTAACAGCTTCTATAAGTTATTAGTGAGGGTGTGTGGAAAAGCTATCATGACAGAAGAATATGTGCCATACAGCACAGAGCTATAAACAGAGTATGAGCTCAATGTGAATTGCAAAGTATTAGCGTGCATTTCAGCGCCGCGAGCAATTAGAGAAAGCAGTGGAGTTCATTTGTACACTGTGACCGGAGAAAAGTCAGCCAACATTGACTGACAGCTCGTAAGTATCTCTACTGAGAGGTGATGATATCGAACATTGAGGCAAAGGAATCCATCAGGGCCAAAAGAAAACAAAGTACATGTTAGGATCAGATTAAAGTTGTTCTAAGTTATTAACCAATGCAACATCCACCTCGGCCCCACAAGGCCAGCTTGTTCACGTTGACCACCAAAATAGTCATTGTTGGTGTGTATGGTAAAACTACAATACATAATGTACCATATGTAAATTACAATAAAGCCCCATTTACACTGCAGGAACTTAACAACCCCTAACCTGGGATTCCCACAACATATAAGTTTTATAAACCTTGTTAGGCTTTGATTCAAGGTTTGACTGTGTCTGTTGTTTGTGCTCTATGTATAGGTGTGCTATTGAAATACTGTAGGTGGTTATGGGGCAGTCAAAAAAGAAGATGTGGCTCTGATTCATGTGATATTAATATGCTGATAAAGAACTCAAGGCGCTGTTGTGGCCCAAAACACGTCAAACCATCTCCAAGTTTTGCATTTTTGGCCATCTAGCTGTTGAGTGCAGCCAGGCCTGAATCGTTTGTCCAACAAGCATTCTCCATTGTTGTTTTTTTGCTAATTGGCTGACGCACTTATGTTTGCCTGATATCAGATACAATTGTCCACCCATTACATTCCGTTTCCATCTTCAGTCGGACATTACCTGTATTCTAACCGATTTCTGTTGGGGAGGGGGATTCGATTTTCCCTAACCAATCACTAGAGACCAACATATCTGAATTTACATTATTTTATGTAGACACCGATGCGTAGCCATGGCAACATACTGGTTTTGCCAGGGTTTTAAGAGCAGAACGTAGCAAAGTAATGTTGGGTACTACAATCTAGGGCGATATTGAGACAACGGCGCTGATTGGCTAATCGTTACCCCCCTGTAGCGATGCACTGGATCGATCCTCTTTCAACCAAGAATGTCACGATGTCAGGACGGATTCAAAGGTAACCACCAAAAGTAGCAACATTATAATTCATTGTGAGTCGTGTTTGTGTCGGCCTGTCAAACATGTCCAATAGTCCGATAGCTTCTTTTAGCTCTGTTTTGGTCTACACCAGCTCCTGATGGAAAAATCTGGCTCCTAAGTTGCTAAATGTTCTGACTTTGTCTGCTGTTTGGTGCTGGGCGGGTATCGTGTTAATATGGGTTAATCAGAAAACAGCTGCTTGATGTGTGTGGAACCAAGGTTGATGGGAGCGTTGTGAGCGAACGTGAATGGAAAAGTTGCGAGCCATACAACCAACACACTGAGCAGAAAAAAACATAAGGGTGAGTTCTACACCATTGAACCTGTGCAACTTAAATGTGTCCTCCCAGTTGGCTCTCCTTCAACTCTGACTCAGTCAGCCTCCGGCTATCTGCTGTTTCAGGTAGACAGCTCGTCAAAATGAGTGACAACTGCTGAGGTGGAAACCAACTGTGGGGGAGGAGAGCATGGCTGACAATCACTTTCTGCCTCCAGGCGAGAAGTTGCATATTGGGGCTTCAAGTTTTGTCTTGCAACATTCAAGGCCGTGAGCAATTCAGGAAACTTCTAACATGTTATGCTTTTTAAATGTAAAAGGAATGTTTCAAGTAAACTTTGTTTTTATATAGCAAAAAGATCTCATATCTACCTCAAAGTCCAAGCCAAACAATGCTATATCACTATGCTTTGAGTTTCACAGCACCTCAGCCTTAAACACACACACACACACACACACACACACACACACGCATACACACACAAGAGATTTAGTGTGTAAAAGGTCCACCTTTCTGTCTTTGAAAGCAGCCTGAGCGTTCAGAAGCTGTAATACTCTGCTGTTGACTTCATGTTGACTTAGCCATTAAAAGCTGTAGCAGGTCTGAAATCAAAACCTGCACAACTGTTTGGCTTGGACTGAGCGTGCCGTATAAGTGTACACTTGAGCTGGGTTAAACACTTGTACCTCTGACACAGTCCTCCCACAGGTCGCTGGTGCATCTCTTAAAGAGGAACGTCACTCAGATTGATGTACTCAGACCTCACAAAAATGGAGAAAATCAGCAACTCCGAGTGTCAGAGGCCAGACACTGAGACAAGTTGAGAGCAGACTTTTTTTATTTATGTTTTTGTGTGTGGCATTTTTTGACCTTTATTTTTGACAGGACAGCTTTAGACATGAAAGGGGAGAGAGAGGGCGAATGACATGCAGCAAAGGGCCGCTGGTCGGAACCCAACCTGAGGCCGCTGCGTCAAGGACTGAGCCTCTGTATATGGGCGAGTGCTACCCCAGACTGGGTTTTTGAAAAGGAAGTGTGTGTGCTTGTGCATGTGTGTGTGTGTGTGTGTGTGTAGATGGGTGATTAATTGCCCTGGCTCAGATAAAACAATAAACAGAGGAAGAGCAGGATTGTTCCCGTCGACTTGACTGTCATGTCAGGCTCAAACATCTTGATTTCAACATTCTCCCCCAGTCGCCTCATTTCATTCCTGACTCATGTTTGTTCTTGTTGATCCTGCTTTTTGAGAGCTAAAGACATTTCGAGAACAGTTCCAACTTCTTTATTTCTTTTTTACCCTTTTACCTTTTATTGAAGTTGTTTGGTTATTTTACTATAATAATGGAAACTTGCCCTTTTAGATGCATGCACTCTTTAATTTGGTAAATTTAAATGTGCACACATGTTAAAACGTCTGTCAACACACCAAGAACATTCCAAAAAACTCTCAGACTGATTGCTACACCCTATTACATCTCGTACAGGTTGCGTGAACCAACTCCTTTTTCATTTTGTGTTTTTTTCTTCTTCTTTTCTTTCTATTTTGCTTTGACGTTCTGAAGATATTTTGGCATTTTGTTGGAACTGCGTTTAAAGTTCTTCCAGATGGGCTGTTGATGGGTCGCCTAAAAAGAAGTCCTTGTTTTATGGAATCAAAGTGGAGTCAGGCCCTATTAGAGCTAAGAGTGGCATTAGAGAAGGATAGGAAACGAAAGCGGCTCAGGAGGAAAGCTAATGTCTCAGGTGGTTTAGTTGTCCTGCTTAACATCTACAACGTGTCCCCACTTTCTATCTCTGGTCCGTCTGCTTCTACTGAACACACTTTCAACCATTACCTCACTTTTTCCATTGGCAGAATTATATCCTGTGATGTTCTGTACCCTGTAAGAGAACCTCAAACTCAAATTAGGCATGTTTTCCCCCAAAAAAGACAGTCCCAGACTTGTAAATGCAGATATCCAATGGGTTGGAGACAAGGAAGGAGAAGTAAATTGTTTCCTGAGAATCATCTTAGCTCTCCTCCGACAAAAACACTAAGTAATACACAAACACAGCTCCTCCCTCCTGTGTGGGACAGGGGAGATGTATTTCATGCTCTATGTACACACATTATTTAAGAGGACGAAGTGCAACACAAATATAGCGGCTGTCTTCTGCTGCTGATAGAGCATCTGCTGGCCCCATTACTCAGCGCTAAGTTATACGGTCCAGGCGGGGTCCTGGGACCTGGAAATACTGAGGGGATGACAAACACACACACACACACACACACGCGCACTCACACACACTCACGAGCATGTGCAGACAAATGTGTTTTATCTGTCAGTTCAGTCAGATATGAAGTTCCTTGGTGGGTTCCTCCCAAGACACGCACACACTCACACACAAACACACACGCAAGCGATAATCCAAACACTTTCACATGTTCGTGTACATCATGTACGTCCAGATGATGACACACATCCCTTCAGTTATGCTGCTTAGATCATCTCCAGTGGACATATAGTGATCTCAGAATGATGAGGGGGAGGGCAGAGTAAACGTTTTAAAGCAGGGCTTAAACATCAGATGGCCAGGACAGGCAGAATGTGGCTTCTACAATACATAGTAAAGCTACGCTAAACAAAAATTAGCCTTAAAGCAGGATGTAGGATATCAACCACTCGCTTTTTGTAAATGGACTGTATTTAAATAGTGGTTTTCTAGACGACTACTCAAAGTGCTTTTACATAACAGCCACAATTCACACACACTGTGGCCGAGGCCGCCATACAAGGTGCCACCTGCTCATCAGATAAACATTTACAGACATTCACACACCGATGGCGCAGCATCGAGAGCAATTCGGGGTTCAGTGTCTTGCCCAAGGATACTTCGACATCGGACTGCAGGGCCAGGGATCGAACCACCAACCTGTGAAATCTGTCTGGTGCTGAGCAGGTAGTGTACAGTGGGTTTCATAGAGCTTTTACCCACTGAAAACAGCTGCCAGCCTGCTGCTGCTGGAAAACAAGGTTGCTGTGATAGGATGCTCTATAGAGCTGAGGGGGCGGGGGACTGCAGAGTCAGGAGAGAGAACTATGTGATTACACACAGGGGTGTCGGACTCGGGGTGGAAATGGGACTGAGCATTAAGCATTATTTTATGTAGACACCGATGCGTAGCCATGGCAACATACTGGTTTTGCCAGGGTTTTAAGAGCAGAACGTAGCAAAGTAATGTTGGGTACTACAATCTAGGGCGATATTGAGACAACGGCGCTGATTGGCTAATCGTTACCCCCCTGTAGCGATGCACTGGATCGATCCTCTTTCAAGATGCTTAAATGAATAGCTGTGGATGTGGGAAGCATAGAGAATGTATTTCTACAGGGCCCAGAATCTATTGTTGATATAGAAATATTGATTAGTGCAGCTTTAAAGGGTAACTACCGTTTTTCTTTTTCAACCTGGGCCCCATTTCCCCATGCATGTATTTCTAATAGACTGATGTGACAAAAATCTTTGAATTTGATTCAGTATTTAGTGAGATTGCAAGGACGGGCCGGCACGATCCGAGCTACAGTAACCTAATGGGGCAATTGTAGAGCCTTGCTTTTTGTCCAATAAAAGTGATTTTTTTTTGTTACTGACTCAGATTGTTACTAAAAGTAACGTAAGTAAGTAAAGACAATATTATCGATCTCAGGATGTGCCTTTTTGGCTTATTGGACAACAAGCAAGGCTCCACCGCCCCATTAGGTTACATTGTAGCTCGGTTTGTGCCGGCCCGTCATTGCGATCTCGCTCAATACTGGACCACATTCAAAGATTTTTGGTCACACCAATCTATTAGACACAAATGCATGGCGAATTGGGGCCCAGGTTGAACAAAAAACGGTAGTTACCCTTTAAGTTCAAGTTTTCATACCCATATTTAGCTTCTTTGCTCTATGTGCACTGTGTGTTTTTCTTGTGAGCTATGTCAAAGACTAATTTCCTTTGTTTTCACATGGAAAATAAAGTTTTTTTCTTTTTTAGTTTGTTCTTCTACTGTTGGAATTTGTATGTGACAAATGTCCTTATTTCAAATGAACAGTGTAGGCTTTTAACTAACCTTAGCCTGTTTGTATTTATTGAAGACATTTCTGTGGCAGGCTAACCTTAATCCAACCCGAGATAACTGTAACACAGTCCGACAGTAATTTCACAATTGTTAGTTTTTCTGCTGAACCAGAAAATAATAAAATACTATTTCAACAGCCTCTATTATCATTCCACATGCTAGGCAGTTTGGTTCCAGTAGAAACAACGCTGCTGCCATACTGCTCACCATTGTCCAGTTATCTAAGAAATAATATTTTCTCTCTGAATTAGCATTATGGAATATGCACTCAGGCTGAGGGCTTTAACATAACAAGGCAACAAATCATTGGCAGGCAGACATGCCTACATACAAACAGACGGGCAAGAACTCACAGGCCGAGACACACAATACTGTACACTACACATGTACTGTAAGCACGGCCGCAATGCGTCAGCTGGGTAGTTATTGTGTAGAGCAGTGTAAACAGGAAACATGTCGCAGGGCTTCGAGATTCGTCATCAGACCTCCCAAAGCTTTGGTACACGGCAGAACAATACCAGCAAGATGCTAAAAATACACACACACACACACACACACACACACATTTGTCAGCATATCTGCACAAACCTGCCATGTGTGTGTGAAAATCTACTGTGTGTGTGTGTGTGTGTGTGTGTGTGTGTGTGTGTGTGTGTGTGTGTGTGTGTGTGTGTGTGTGTGTGTGTGTGTGTGTGTGTGTGTGTGTGTGTGTGTGTGTGTGTGTGTGTGTTTGTCTGTGTCGGTAAGGAGGCAGAGATACAAACAAACTTGTGGTCTGCTCTGGAGAATGGGGGCAATTTCCTGGTACACACAGCACACAGCAGGATAAACCCTGGACAAGTTAAGACGGAGAGAGAGAGAGAGAGAGAGAGAGAGAGAGAGAGAGAGAGAGAGAGAGAGAGAGAGAGAGAGACGAGGAGTGGACTATGGTTTTCTCTTTTATCTTCTGACTGCTTTCACAGGAAATGCCATGTGTTTTCTTTACAAAAGTACATTACAGAGTTATTAAAAATAGCCCCGCACATATAAACATAATTGTGAAGCTTTATATTTTTTTTGGTCGGGTAACTCCAACTTTTCGGTTTTTAGAAAACAAGACTAAGAGTGAGGCTGTACAAAGCGCTGCTTTGAGCTAAATGCTCATATTTGGTGTTTAGCATGTTATAAATACACCTGAAGACTTCCTGTGACAGGCTTTTCCACAAAAGTTTATCAATGAGCATTAGGTCTACGATATAGTAATACACAAGATATAAGAAAGGCACTGAAATGGATTCTTACATGGTGTAAGGTCTCATTTCTTTATCAATTAAACCTTGTGCTTAATGCTGAGAAGACCAAAGTAATGGTCTTTTCAAACTTAAGGAAAAAAGAGTTAGACGTGAATATTGTTACTACTGATCAGGGTAAAACAACTGAGGTAGTTTCATCTTATAAATATTTTTGGATTTTTAATTGATGATCACCTTTCTTTTAAGCTTCATAAACAGAACCTAGTAAAAAAAAGTTGAAATTGAAGCTAGGTTTTTTCTTTAGGAACAAATGTTGTTTTACTTTTTCTGCCAGAAAAAGGCTAGTTGATGCCACATTTCTCTCTATTATTGATTACGGTGATCTGTTGTACATGAATGCCCCATCAAAGTGTCTTCAGATGTTGGATGCTGTGTATAATGGAGCTTTAAGGTTAATTTCAAATTGGAGACCCTCACTCATCACTGTATATTTTACTCCACAGTAAGTTTGCCCTCTCTGTCAAATCGCTGGCTTACTCACCTTTATATGTTCATATACAAAGGCATTTTAGGCAGGCTCCCATGTTACATATCTGGATTTCTTTCTTTTACACAGAGTACTTATGGTTTACGGTCCCAGAACACTATTTCATTGAATGTACCTCAAGCTCGGACAGAGTTGTTTAAAAAGGCTTTCATGTTTACTGCACCTTCTACTTGGAATGACCTACAGAAAACACTCAAACTACAGTGTCTAATTTCCTTAAGTGATTTTAAAGGTTATGTTAAAACCATAGAACATGAGTCCATCCACACGTGCAAATGTTTTAACTAATGGTACTTTTATTTAATTGAAATGCACTTGAGATGTCTTTGCCTCTTTTGTGATTGTTTTGTGATTGTTTTGTTTATAGCTCAATGAGACTAACCTGGTTAAATAAAGATTAAATTAAAAAAAAATGTTAATAAGTTAGACGCCTTGACAGTCATGACCGACAAGATCCATTGTACAACTCAGAGTAGAGCTGCTGCTCCTTTGCGTCGAAAGGAGCCAGTTGAGGTGGTTCGGGCATCTGGCAAGGATGCCCCCTGGGCGCCTCCCTAGGGAGGTGTTCCAGGCACGTCCAGCTGGGAGGAGGCCTCGGGGAAGACCCAGGACTAGGTGGAGGGATTATATCTCCATCCTGGCCTGGGAACGCCTGGGGATCCCCCAGTCGGAGCTGGTTAATGTGGCCGGGGAAAGGGAAGTTTGGGGTCCCATGCTGGAGCTACTGCCCCCGCGACCCGACCCCGGTCGAGCGGACGAAGATGGATGGATGGATGCCAGTGCTGACATTTGAGGACACAGAGAGCCGGAAAGCTCACAATGGAGGAAGCAATTAGCTTGTGTCACCGCTATCCACTTTAACCTCCTCTGTCAAAGTAAATACTGTTACACAACTGAGCAATGGTTTTGCAGACACCTGTAAGGCAGGAGTCAATGGTACAAGTATGTCTTTTGAATAAACAGTGTGATCTTATTTTCCCATTAGCGACAGAGCTAAGCTAATTAGCTAACATGTTTGCTAACTGACCGTTAGGAACACTGGTGTTAGGTGTACACTGGTGAACAAAATTCCAAGGGAAAGTGAACAGAACAGTAGAGAAAATACCGAGAGAAACTCCAGGAGCTATTGTGACCGGCCAGGCCGGCAAGCGAGTTAACGGTTAGCTCGCCAGCTACAGCAGTTCACCAACTAGCCGTGCAACAACCTTCCGGCACCATCCATTTTGCATTGACGAGCGAAAGTCCCTTTGTTGTGTGACCTGCACTTAAGCATAGCCTACTATAGAAATTGTTCCCACTATCCTAAAGACACAGGTTCAATCCCAAAAATGTCCATTTGGCTCACTCAGTGTTAATAACTCTAGATAAAGACAGGCAGCACTGCTTTTTAAAGTAAATCAAGCAAATCAAGTGTGCTAAAGTGAAAGCTGGCAGTTTGCTGTTTGTTTTCTCTGAATGATATGTGACCCAGTTAAAGTTTGGACCTGTCTGCACATGCACATACAGCTCATACTGATGTAATTGGATGGCATAGAACAATGTTATCATTCTGCCATCTGAAAGGACTCATTCCACATACTAACACAAACTGGGAGGATGAAAGTGGTACATTTTATACATTGCTTTGGCTGTACTTAACCTGCCATAAACTAACAGTGCGTTTCCTATATTTAGTTTGGAGTTGGGCCAAATGTTCTCACAGCCTGCATGTCTGACTATGGTTCTTCATAACGTGTCATTGGTTATAGTTTGGGCTGCGGATCAGCCATGCATGTTCACACACACGCACACATGCACAAGTCATTAATGTGCGACCCCCACTAAAACACTTAAACCCTTACAGATTACTCTAGGGGTAAGTCCTCTGATGATTTTCATTTGAAGTGCGGAGAGCTTGTTTCACTACAGCACATTTAAAATATTTTTAAAGCTTAATTGACCACGAACGTGAGTTAAGATTTGTCTCTCTATCTGTGCTCAACTGTTTTTTTCCCGTACTGAACAAAGGAGGCTTGTGTGTCTGCAAAGTCCTGGGATTATGATTAACGCTTTGATTACTGGGGCTAAATTTGGAAGAGATGGAGGGGTGAGAATGAGGGAGGAAACCAATGAGAAAGACAGGGAGAAGGTGAGGGTGGGGTAGCGGGTGTGAGGGTGAATAGGAAACAGTGCAAGGGGTGAGATACGTGCAAAATTAGTGATAGCTCATCCTTGTTGGATGGCAAACTAAACAGCAGTCATGGAAATACCCTACATCCTTGCTTATTTTATCCTGGGAGCAGAATCTAGTGTAACTTATCTGCTCATCTGTCAGAACAGAGGATTGTATAAAAATAGTTTTAATGCATGTAGCGCTGTCTGCTACATCACTGTGAGTTTAGCTGAGCAGGTAAAGAGGAGGTTTTTCCACGGATGCAGCAGTGAACTGGCCATCTGGATTAATGGCAGTTCTTTGGACGAGTCAGTCATGAGCCCAGCAACACCAATATAAAAACAGTACAATCGTCCAATGTGAGCATTGGTGCATGACAGGGTAGTAAATTCATTACATCTCATGAGTACATCTTCCTTTCCCTACAATTTCACATTTTGCTGCCTTCAGGTGTCATAAAAATCAGAATTACAAGTTGAACACATGCTGACAATGTGGATAATGGAAACAACTGATGTTTAAAAAAGAAGTGTGGTTTGCCAATCTGGGTCATATTTACAGGGTAGTTTTATTCCAGTCCTTTCCTGCATGCTAGAGATCCGGGGTTTATCCAAAGCGTATCAGTTTAGCATCAAATTGGTCACAGTTTTTTTTTGCTTATTTTTAGTTCACTGATGTGGTGTTACTTTATTTTCTAGAGCCATGTATCCTGTTCGGGGTCTGTTCAGAGGCTTGAGCCTATCCCAGCTTGTTCTAGGCGAGAGGTATTTTATTTTGTCTCACTTTTAAATGTGAATGACAAAGACACAACAGACCACAATCAGCACTTGATTGTGGTTTGTCATTCTTTACATTTCACTTCCGAGAGACCATTTTTTCACTCTGTATCACTCCCTCAGCACTAGCAAAGTGCTACCAGACGACAACAGTAAAAACCAAAGATTTCACGGCCTACCAACATGTTGAATGTCTATCAAATGAACTGGTTGTATGTGGCAGTAAAATGGATATTTCCTTGTGTAAAAAATTGTTATTATTCATAACAACCTGCCTTCATCTACCATACATCTCAGTCTACAACAGCGATCATCAATTGGCGATCATTCTTTTCTTCCTATTTGGAAGAAACCCCTGAAACAATTGAGATGGAAATAATACTAGATATAACCAATAAATAAATAATACAGGCTGATCATGAAGTGGTATGAAAGTTGGTAATATGAATGCAAACTCATTAGTCTATTCTTCATTAAAGCGGCAGTTTTCCACATCAACTTTCCGCTTCAGGCTGTTTGAGAGGGACGTTATTGGAGCGTTTTCCACCTCCACCGCAATTACGATTTCTGTAATCACATATTTTGATCATCACTCCTCAGTGAACTGCCTCCTTGGCGGAGATCTGAGAGCATTTCTTTTGAGGAGTCTGTTTACACTCATACAGGTATATAAAATAACATAACAACATAACTAGGCTTAGTAGGTATAAATACATTTTTTAAATGTCATTTTCTGATATGAATTCATCTACATCCGGACTAGATACCTTTTCATATACAAAGCATAAAATGCAGGACATACAAAATAATATTGATCCAGAAAATGACTTACTTAGCAATATCAATACAGGTTGCAGTTATTTAATAAAACTTTCCAACTAGAACACAATATATAAATTATCCACTTTAACAGCAGAAGCCTATATGCCAACTTCCATAGCATCAAAACATATTTAAGAAAATTTAAGAACCAATTCAACATCATAGCAATATCAGAGACTTGGATCAAAACTGAGAAAGGTGTGGACTTTGAGATTGACGGCTACAAACTGAATTATAAAAACAGAGCGAATAGAAGTGGAGGGGGTGTGGCAATATACGTGGATAAAAGATATATATAAGGTAGTGGAGAGTATGACCTGGGCTGTTGATGATTTGCTGGAATGTATTAACAGTAGAAATTTGTATGGAAAGGACAAATAACATTGTCGTGAGCTGTATATACAGAACTCCTTGATCAAATATTGAGGTATTTAAGGAGTGAATGGAAAATAATTTTACAAAAACATTGCAAAAGATCATGTTCTCATGTGGAGATTATAACATTGACCTATTAAATCCACAAAAAAGCATAAAATGACAGAAGATTTCATAAATACAATGTATAGTACCGGCTTATATCCAACAATCACCAGACCCAGTAGAATCACATCTTATTGTGCTACATTAATAGATAATATATTCACAAACATTATGGAAAACAATGTAGACAGCGGGCTATTATATAATGACATTAGTGATCATTGACCTGTTTTTATTGTCTATCACTGTAATTATAGGAAACCCATGGATATTGGTCATCTCAAATACATAAGAGTAAGAACTGCGGAAAACATAAATGCTTTTAAGGAAGAGTTACTGAAACAAAACTGGGAAATATATGAGGGAAATTATATTGCAAAAATGAAAATACACTTTATAGTAAACATCAAGTATCGTACCCCAGAAGCAGAAAATAAATATAAAAAAGTATATAAATATATTAAATAATATTATGAGGATATAAGAAAGAATACTATAATAAAATATTAGATTATAAAAAAAATAACATGAAAGGGTTATGGAATATTCTAAATAGTATCATTAGAAATGGAACTAAAAATGGGAAAACAAGTTACCCAGAATTTTATATTGAAAATGACAAGAAAACAGAAAACATAGAAGATGTGGTCTCGGTTTAAACTTTTTTTTTTATTGTAAATGTGGGACCAGATCTAGCAGAAAAAAAATAAAAAATCCAGAAATAACAGAAGGGGTAAATGCTGATCTGTAGAATAGTAATCCAACCTCTATTTTCCTTAGGGCAATGGAAAGAAATGAGATAATAAACACTGTAAAAATAAAAAGAAGTGTAAAAGCAAATGTTCCACAGATTGGAATAATATTGATATGATTATAATAAAACAAGTTATTGAAAAAATTGCTGAACCACTAAATCATATCTGTAACTTGTCTTTTCAATCTGGTAAATTTCCAAACAAAATGAAAAGTAATACCAGTATATAATACTGGGGATGGACATCTTTTCACAAATTACAGGCCTGTTTCTATACTGCCCCAGTTCTCTAGCAAGGACCATAGCAATATTAAATAATTCAATACATATTCTTGACAATAAATCATTACATACTTTGTATAATACACTCATACAGCCATATCTAAGTTACTGTGTATCAAATGTGCAATCTGGGTAAAAACATACAAAACCAACCTACAGTCGTTATGCACATTACAAAAGAGAGTAATCAGATTCGTAAATAATGTTGGATACCTGGAGCAGACAAGTCCTTTATTCTTTAAGTCACATATTCTGAAATTCATTGATCTGGTTAAATTTAAGATGGCACAAATCATGTTCAAAGCAAGAAATATTTTACTTCCAGGAACTTTACAAAAAAAGTTTATATTAAGGCAGGCTGGGTATAATCTGAGAGAACAAATAAACTTTAAAAAGAGTGGTCATGCCAAATAGGTGGGGTGAGTTTGTGGAATGGAATAGACCAGGTGCTTAAACATTGTACAAACATAACAAAGTGGACGAGGAAGAGAGATGATTGTGAAGGTGGGTTAGTGTACGGATTGTTATAGGGTGGTGATTATGGAAATGGGTTGTTGACTTACTTAAAATGTAAAAAAAATAAAAGGATTTGGTACGTGTAAAATTAGAGATTTATTGTTGTGTATATTGGTTATCCTGTTATAAAAATATATGATATATAAAGGAATGAGTTAAAGTTGAATGAGGGGTGGTAAACATCAGAAGCTTCGGCTTCGGTTTTTGAAAATATTAATTGTAATAGTATTTTTAATATTATTTGTAACACTGTATAGATGTTCTTTTTCCTTTGGTGTGCTGCTACTGTAGTATTTCAATGAATGATATATGTGTTTTATGGGGTGGAGGCAGAAACCAAGGTACCCCTAAAGTAAATTGAGAAAATATGTTTTTTGTAACATGGCTCAACCAACCTTTTAACCCTGAGTGCTTCATGGTAACCACTGCACAAAAAACAGCTCGGTTCAACCTCTCAGGCTTTTACTGCAATAGGGAGCCGAGCTCTCCCAATCCGAGACTGACTTATGCTTTATGAGCTCATATTGCGTCTGTAGCATGTCAGTATTAGAGAACTCAGAGCAGGAGCGATGTATGCTGTGAAATGGATTCCATTCTCATAAATGTACAGATTTGTCAGATTCTTCTCTAGGCTCTGCCTTTGAACTGTGGCTCGTGTAATAAACTCTGAATTCCAAGACAATTTCCTGTCCCACTGGAAGACGCTTTGTGATTCGGAGATGAGATCAGAGTTAAAAGTATACCCACTCACACAGACACATAGTTTATCTTATACATACTGTATGTGTATGGACGAACACCCACATTCACCCAGACACGCTTGTTATACAGACTGATTACATGTGCTACAGGGCCCCAGGGAAATCCAGATAAGGTGTGTGGAGGCATGTACGAATAAAACTCAGAGCCAACCTGACACACAGGCTTACAAGATAAAAGGCTGCATGCAGACAGTAAATACCGCCTCCAAACGATCATCCTCAACCTATTTCATACTGTAACTGTATTAATGTCAGGTCCCTTTTTTCTAATGCGAGAGCACTAAACTAATGTCAGCAGGCTGAGGTTTTAACTCTGCCCTGCTGTCAGATCTTAAAGGACCATTTTCTTTACATTTTTCTATGTTTATTTAACCTGACAGAAGTCTAGCAATTTAAACACAGTGGAGTACATCTATCCATACTGCTGTGTATGGTGCAGATGGGCTCTCTGAAGTGTCTGGCTCTCTACATTGTCATGCTGACATGGCATTAAAGAAATATTTAGAAGGATAGTTTGTAATATTGAGGAAATTGCTTATTCCCTTTCTTGCCAATTCGATACCACTTTCCAACTTCTCATCTAAGTTCTGCAACAAAGCAAAAGAGAATATTTCCCAACATGTCTAACCAATTCAATCTTTTTTGCATTTTAACTGCCAACTTCCGATGAGTTTGCACTATGTTGCACCATTTTTCTCTTTCTTTGTGTTGGAATTTTAAACTCCGGTGGATTTATGAAGATAAGGTTAACTGCTCCTCAGATCTCTGCAGGGTAAATCCAGACAGCTAGCTAGGCTATCTGTCCAATCTGAGTTTTCTGTTGCACGACTAAAACAACTTTTGAACGTATACGTTCCACCAAAACAAGTTCCTTCCCGAGGCTATTTTGCAGAGGCAACGTGTCTCTGCTCTGTGCTTAGCGCCAATTATGCCAATAAACCAGAACACGTTTTTCTCCCATCCCAGAATGCCATGTGGACTAGCCAGACCCTCCTACGCAGCGCTGTGGAGGAAGGTCTGGCAATGCAAGATTATTGCTGCAGCTTCCTGATTTCCCAAACTATGGAGCAAAATCACAGAGGGAGGGCAGAGATGGCTGAATCTAACTCAGCTGAATTGTCTTCATCCAGAGTCTGTTATCTGTACTGGAGACTGGGGTGGAGGGATAGAGACGCAAGAGATCGGTATCTTAGTTCAATCAGGAGGCCTTACTGTCCAGTGAGCACCCTGCAAGCCACAGATCCTTAGTCATCCAAAATCTCAAAAGCATTCCTTGACAGCAGAGTGCATCCTCTTTGTCTTAGACTGAAATCTTAAAGCGCTGTGCAATTTCTCAGATTCAAATCAGAGTGGTCCTCTATCAGATGTGCCAGTTCTTCTCACTGTCACGTCAGTCCTTTAGAGCCCTAACACACTTCTTTTAAAAGTTGCACTGGAACACAATTTTCAAAATAATGTGAATATGTTAACACTGTCTAAGATGCTCGGAATATGCAGCGGTGGAAAGTATGCTAACTAAGTGCATTAACTAAACAATACAGTTTTAAGGTACTTACTGTATCCTTTACTTGAGTATTTTCATTTTAAAAATTTTACTTTTTACTCCACTAAATTGTGTTTCAGGAATATTTCAACATGTTTTCTAAAGTCAACTTTTTTATGATTTTAGGGTTATTTCCTGCCATATTATTTCTTGTTTCAAGATAAAGACCCTAACTTGTACACACTATTTTTTTAATGAATTGATTTAGATTAAAACAAGTTGAATTTTTCTATGTTTTTAAGACCCAATCATTGACAGAAATGTCTAAATGTCTCTGTAATTTCTCTGTAAGATTGAGTTTTTTTATGTAGGAACGTTATATGGTAATTCAAACATCCACTATGACCAATTTAAATACAAAATACTGCTCAACATGAATGCATCAGTGATAATTCTCCTATGACATATTGTACATGGGACTATAAAAGGGGCCATTTGGCATTCAATTTACTCTTGTTACTTTAGGTACATTTTGCTGATAATACTGTTGTATGTACTTTTACTTAAGTAAAGGAACTGAATACTTTTTACCACCACTGAGAACATGCCTGGTAAATTAAATGTGAAAAAATGGGTGAATACACTTATATACTACAGTCAGATAGCTCTGTGTCATCGACTACCTCCCAGTCCAGTTCAACAGGCTAAATCAGCCATCTTTAGTGCCAACAACGATGATCACAGTAACTTCAACTTTAACTTTTATAGCCATAATAATACAATCTTTAGAAAAAACAGGCGACGGTCAGCCACAAATGGTAACCAATGGCCCAACGGTGGCTTGGTGTCAGGGCCCTTAAACTCTCTACATTTCACTTCATCCTTCAATTTTGTCTCTCTTCAATACACTCAACCTATTCCCCCCGAGCCCTCCCCCCCCACCCCCCTCTCATTCTTTGTCTCTCTCCCTCTGTAGCCCCAGGATTTTGATAAACACAGTTGATCCTGGGCCTATGCACTGAGTATGGAGTGTTTGAAGGGCAGCCTTTCTACTCAGGACCTTGTTTATTCTGCCCACTCCCTGTCAACCGTGTTTAATGTCACCAAGGTTTTTCTCTCCCCTGAACACACACACACACACACACACACACACACACACACACACACACCATCCTCCATTCTCTATACTCTTTCCTCCCTGGAGAGAGAGAGTGAAATAAGGGAAAGAAACAGATAGCAGCTCCATGTGCATGTGTGTATGTGTTATGGGAATAGGGGGAGGTAATGCATGAAAGCCAGATCTGCTGATTATGTCTCTTTTAAGGAGTGTGTATGTGTGTGTGTGTGTGTGTGTGCGTGTGTGTGTGTGTGTGTGTGTTGGGGGAGTTTGCTGAGTAAAAGCAGGCATACCAGCTTCTTGGCACATGCATATGGTTTTGGCATTTTGGTTTTGTTTGGAGAAAAACAGAGTGCAAAGAAGCCTGATGTGTGTGTGTGTGTGTGTGTGTGTGTGTGTGTGTGTGTGTGTGTGTGTGTGTGTGTGTGTGTTTGCATTAAGCCTGTTTGAACAGTGGGTTTGTATTCTGTCAGTGTAGCACTCAGGTTAAGGTGCATAATGTGTATGGTGTGCATGTGTGTGTATGTGTGTGTGTGTGTGTGTGTGTGTGTGTGTGGTTCATGTTAAAAGTGAACCAGCAGTGTAATCTGAGTGCTGACAGTCCAAATCCCAGTGGGAAAGTGGCTTTTGAACTGTAAAAAAAAGACATGTGACCCAGAAAGCTTGCAGCAGTGTACATATCATTAGATTATACAACATATAATCAAATATCATTCATTAAAGTTGGGAACTCTTGGTTTGGAGAAAAAATATACATGTAGTGCAGAATCAAGGGATATCCTTTGGAAAAACAAACAGCAACACTGAGTTCAGGATTTTTGTGCGTTGTTCTTTGTCAAAGACTTTTGGTGGTAATTCAATGGATTGCATTAGTTTTTATTACTTTAAAGCTGATTATTGCAAATGATTGCTTTCCTACTTTTCAAGACTGCTGCTGTATTTAACAACTTGGTTTAAAATCTGAAGTATTTTCTTACAACAGGATGTGGTGCGGGGTGTGGTTTAGTTTAGTCCGATGTGATTGACAGTGACTAAACAACCAACCAGGTGTCATCAGATTGTTGATTTCAATATTGCTAAACTCTGATAGGTTGAAGCTGTACGTGGCACAACCTGTTTCCACCCGAGCTCTGTCCACACGATAAAAACACAAATACAGAAGTCTTTCAAGTGAAATGACCAAACTGTTAGAACTTTTGAAATTGTGTGTTCATGTAGAGTCAGTTATATTCATCATCAATTATAGTAAGAAGCCGATTGAGAAAATAGATTTAAAGGTCTTTAAATATGTTTTTTATAAAAGGTGCTAAAACACTGTAAAACTGTAAAAAGGACGATCAATTCAGTAAAATTCCTGAACTCCAGGCTATATCTGTAAGGCAACTTTTGCTGATCAGCAGCCACTGTGGCTACAAGTGGCAATAACAGATTTATGGCACATTGGATTTTTTTCTCAATTTTTCATGACTCTTTTGATTCTTGCTTTAAATACATTATCATTAGCTATCATTAGCTATCATTAACATGCTGGCATGCTAAAATGTAGTTAGCACAGATAGAGAGTCATAGTAATTTGTAATACAAAGATCTTTATTATATAAGATTGTTTAGTCATCTAAACATAGACTGGCTTTAAAGTGCCCATATTATGAACAAAAATCACTTTTTCTGGGATTTGGGGAGTTATTTTGTGTCTCTGCTGCTTCCACACGCATACAAACTTGGAAAAAAAAAAACATCCATGCTGTTTTGAGTGAGATACGGTTTTCTGAACTTATCCTGCCTTCAGTCTCCGGGTGAGCTGTTCAAAATCGGCACGGCTTTCTACGTCAGGAGCCGACACGAGGTGGCTAACCGTAGCATGCTAGCTCGTTCTGAATGGCAAAACACTGCAACAACACACACTAGTTCACCATAATCTACAAAAGAACTACTCACATGTCCCTGTTCTGCCCTCGTTTAGAAGAAGTCTCCCGGCTAATCCTGCCTTGTACTACTGAAGTTTTAGAAACAAACAGCTAGCTAGATTATGTGATCTTACCTAGCTACTGCGCATGTGAGCAGTGAGAGGTCTCACACTGTAGCTAAAACAGAGACCTGAACATAGGGTGAAAAGAGGAGCTGCAGCAGTGTGCAGTACAACAGCAATATGGTGTTTTTGATAATTAAACAATGTAAACCAATTCTGGTACAACCTCAAAATACAATTATGAACCTGAAAATGAGCATAATATGGCCGCTTTAAGGCACTGCTAGCTCTACTGGCCCACCTACATATTAAGTGCCCCTAAATATATCCTGGGTTGTATCAATAGCCAGCATACAGGGTTTTATGTTCCCCACTTTGTCTCTACAGGCCTACTTGATAGATTTCTATACATCAATGGATACTGAGACCTGGAGCAGACAAAAACACACATAGATGCACGTGTGCACATAAAACCCTGAATGGTTCATGGACGAGATACACACTACACAGACACACATGCACACTTTTGCAAACACACACGTGTGCGGATCCAAACTCATACACACAAATAGCCCCCTAAGGTCCAGTCTGCTCCACGACCCCCCCTTTGAAAACTCCCCAAAAAAGTCTGCAGAGTTCACAACAAATTTATTAGCCTAACCACATCTGCAAGCCATTTCAGCTGTTGTTGTTGAATCGGGCCAGGTCGAGGAGAAGGACTGGACACTGCATCCAGCCCCCCTTTACCTTCCCCCACACCCCCGTCCCATGTTAAGTAGGTCCAAGGAGGAAAGAGAATAGAGAATGGAGTATGGTGGTGTGTGTGTGTGTGTGTGTGTGTGTGTGTGTGGGGGGGGGGTTTGTGTGTGTTTGTGGGGAGAGAGACCAGCAGGAAACCCATCCTAACATTTCATGCTCAGGCGGACTTTATTGTCCAAGTCTGGAGCCACTGGAGCCTAAACCTCTCAAGTTCATTACCATGTTCAAACTGCTTCAATGTTTCTTAACCAGTACACCCCCACCACCACCACTGCCGACCCCCACCTACTGCGACAGCAAAACAATAGTTCTTTTCTGGAGAATTAACATTCAAATGGCACATACAGTACCGTCCCTTTGGCGTTCATATTAATGGTCCTTATGCATGTGAAAGAGACACAGTAGGGGGGACAGAGCTGGATGAACCCGCTGGATATTTGCATGTTTCATTAATCTGCTAACATTTGTCCTTGGGTGGGCCGTGTGTGTGTGTGTGTGTGTGTGTGTGTGTGTGTAGGAGCATTTAAATTTTCCATTAAATTAGCCATTCGTTTTCTGTTGAATAGAGATGGTCTGTGAAACCACGAAGAAAATGCTTTCAGAAGTAAAAAGGAGCGCACAGAAAGTTGGGTGGCCCCAACATGTGTGTGTGTGTGTGTGTGTGTTTGTGTGAGAGCAGGGGATCTACAGTAAGCTCCGTGCACACAGACCATCATTAGTGATGAATGGGCCTACCTGGTGATAGGGTCCTTCACGGACACACACAGACATACACACACACACAACACATACACACATCGTCTTGCAAATGGATTACACTGCACCGGCAATAGTCATCCTCTGTTTCATCTCTTTTATCCCCCCCCTCCCCCCACCCCCTCTCTCCCCCGCACACACACACACACACACACTGAGTGTAATCCACTGTGTGTTTATTTTATCCATAGCCCCCAGGATTACAGCAGCTAAGCAAGGAATGCTGGGAACAGCAGGTGAAGCGCAGTGATGGGTCTTCTTTCTGTGACGTGTAGCTCAGGAACAGAGGAGCTGAGGTGGTCTGTTGAGAGAGAGAGAGAGAGAGAGGGAGCAATAGAAAAGGAAAAAGTGTGATGGGAAGGTAATTATAAATATGTGATGTGAATATGTAACTGTAATAACAAATACCTATAATTTCTTGTCCACAGTCTACAGAGCATTTTAGCATCTTTTAGCTCATTGTTTTGGTTTTACTTTACGATGTGTCTGGGTTTGGCTACTAGTGAATGTTAAAATGTTAAAAACATGACGTTTTAAACAGAAGTGTTCTGGCTGGTAAGTTGATGTACCCCAAAAAAAATTATCCGCTGAAATATAGAAGTTTCTGTCGCCGTGCAAAGTCTATGTGAAAAGTCTTTCTGGGTCAGAGGGGTGCAATTCCACCGTTATCCGTTAAGCCCATGGTTGCTTTGAGACATGGCGCTGTTCCTGGAGGCTTGGTTTCTCCGTGTCTGCTGGATGTCTTTCCAGGTAGTTCCACTGCCCCCATTTGGCCAATAAGTCAATGAATGCTGCTTTAACTTTTGCTAAAAAACATTGGTCTATTTTGTTATTTTTTTTTGCAAAGCAGTACTTCTCATTCCGTTACAAAATGTAATTGAAGCGAAAGAGATAAAAAGACAATAAAGGGTAATTTTCTTATACTACAATTTGGGTATTTTTATCAACGTCTTATATCTGCTATGACAAGATTGTACTCACCAAAGTAATTGCTGAGGTCTGGGAAAACAGAAACATTACTACAACAAAGTCGGACCAGGCAAGAAACATGACAAACAGCTTAGCCAGACTTTCTAAACCACTTTATTTGGAGGAAAAATCAAAAGTGAGCACACCATAAATGTCTGTAATATTGACATTTGGAGCACCCAAAAGTAGAGTTGGCTAACAATGAACCAGGAAGTCGGTCCACAAACTGTGATTAATGTTTACAGCGGAAAAATATCTAGCTGCTCATAGCAGCATGCCTCATAGGACTTATTTTTAGCATTGTTGCATTCCCAAATCTTAGCACAAAACCTATATTAATATCACCAATAGGAATGCTGGCCGGAAATACAAAAAGTAAGACTCACTCTATAATAACTCAGGACTATATTTTAGAGCTGTAGAGCGCAACAGAGATGCACCAAAGAGACTCATGTAAAGAGATAAACGTCAGCTGCTGATCGCTGAGGGCAGCAGCAGTTAACCTGTCCGTCACTTCTTCTACTACTGAGGAAACCGCTGTCCAAACAAGATATGCTGCCTCTCCGACAACCAGCTCGGACTCATCTGACTCATCTTCCTCGCTTTTATCACCGACACTATTTTCCCACAGCCACTTCCAAAGCCATTACTGAGCAGCTTCCAGGTGAAAGGTCATGGTTGCAGCCTCTATGTCGAAAGTTTTATTAGGATGAGATTCCATGAGTAACAATATCCTGATAATGTAATGCCTGAATATGGAATGAGATTATGCCATAATGTATGCTACGCTTATGTGGCATACAGGCATTCAGGCTGTTCTCATGAACCATTCGTACATGTAGCTACGAATAGTAATGCGCTCTAATTCGCATGTATTCCAAGTATTTATTACTGTGAGCCCCACATATGACTGCTAGTGGCCGTGGTACTTATGAAGGGTGCGTTTAGTATAATTTATTTTATTTATTTATTTATTCATTCATTCACAATACCACTTCAAGCATTATAATAATACAGCTGGGGTACAAGATCAATTGGGTAGAGTGAATGGGTAACCCCAAATAAGCTAGAAAAGCTTATAGATGGGGTCCCATGATTCAAGAAAGGGTAGTGGTACAAACTATGATTTGATTTGATTTATTTAATCAAATCATTATGGAATACACAATTACCACAAAAGATAATTGCACCCGGCGCAGCGCAAGCCCGACGCAAGTGTCTTTGCAAGTTTAAGACCGATGCAGTTGTCAATTTCCCGTCCAGCGCCCGCGTCGTTTAAATAGCAAATGCATCTGCGCCCATCATTCTAAATTTAATTGTCACATCACCGTTTCACAGTCACTTTGTTGTGGCTAAACGTAACTGTCTCAACCGCTGTCACGACCATCACCTCACGGTAATCGCGGAAAAAGTACAGGGCAAAACACAAGGCTTTTACCCAGGACACGTTTTACTTTAGGGGGACCAGTACCGGTACTTTTAAAACGATTCCGATTCCTAACCGATTCCTAAACCAATTCTTGAAAAACTGAAAAATGACATCAAAGAAAGGCTCTTTTTTTAAATTGAAAATAATTTAAATATAACAATATTAACGTTTTAAAGTACTTAAACCTAAGTCACCTAACACATATCTACAATAATTTAACAAATAATTGTACACTATATTAACAAAGTAACAACAAAATAAATGTTGTTGAGTTGGTATGCCAACAAGCTTCAAACTTTAGCAGTTCTTTAGCAGAAAAATGACCATATTTGCCTTCTCTGGCAAGATAGGACACCTTTCCTGACTTATGGCATGTCCCGCACAGGAGAAAACTCTCTCAGACGGTGTCCAAGAGGTCTGTACACACACAGGTAGGAGTTTGAAAGGGCAGACAATTTGGGAGAGGCTGTCCCGCCTCCCCCGCCACCAGGCTACAGGGTCTTGTCCTGAATGATAAACTAGCAGAGCAAGTGTATGTTTAGTGATCATGTGTAGTCAGTGAATGGTTAATATGCTTTAACGTCCGTTTTGGTGAGCCCAGAGGGAAAATATGGCATTTTAAAAGTAGCCTACATTTACGATAGCTAGCTAACGGTAGACTACAGAGAAAGTGTGATATTTTTACGTCCGTTTCGGAGTACATGTGAGATTATGAGAATAATGCAGACACGCTCTTCACACCGCGAGTGGGCACGTGGGACCACTCGGCAGAAAAGGGAGAAAGAAAAAAGAGGTCTGCCGCTACAGCAACAGAGGGAAAATATTTCAGTCGGAACCGAAATGTGCATTCTAATCCGGTCTGAATACTACGGTTTGCATAGAACCGGGTTTTGGTACCCAACCCTATGTGTCAATGTCTGTGGGTTTGGATGACACCATAGATAAATGGACCCTACATTAGTCTGAATAGTGCTTTATTCAGGCTTCCCACATTTCTATGAATTTTGAAAGGCCAACGTACTGTCATTTGATGTCTGTTTTGTATTCCTTTCAACATAAGTGTGTCTCTCTTTACAAAACCACCATCGGTTGATTGTCAAAATCATGCAAAAAAAATCATGCAGAAAGAGCAATTATAATTGTATTTGCTCCCTTCAAATAAAAAGCTCTGTGCCTTCTCTAAGACCCCCCCCGCCCCCGACCCCCCCCACCCCCGAATCCAATGTGCATCCAAGGTTAAAGCATCTGGAAAGATTTAGCTCATATAAATGTTTTATGTTGGTCAATTGTCAGTCTAATGCTTATTTTGTGATTTCATCTTGCATGCTAGCTTGTAACATCTGTTAAAATTTTTGTTTTGATCTCCCCCCATAAGATGTGATTTTACTCTGGCCAAACAATGGAAATGTTCCTAAATGACCTGTAGACTCAGGTTTAATTACAAGAGACGGAATAACAGAATATATATATATATAGACAGCAAGATGAGGAGACAAGGATGTGGTGAGGCAGCAGAGAGCTGCAGGCATGATTTGGAAAAAAAAGAAAGAAAAAAATGGAGGGGATGGATGGGAACAGAAAGCAGGAAGGCGGCCCTCATCAGTCAGTTATATAAGCTGGCTAAATGAGTCAGTGCCGAAATCAGAGCTATCAGACCAGTGAAACAGACAGACTTGGCCAAGGAACTGGAACACTGTGAGGAATAACACACCAAAGATAAGGTGGTGTTTTATGGCCTCTTTGCTGCTGAGTCATGTTGTGTCTTACAGTAATACTGTTTTAATAAACTGGGAGATTAAAGTCTGGAGCAGAGCTGGGTGCAACAGTTGCTGCATTGATTTCGGTTTCCTAGCAACTCTTTAATAGGTCAGTTATATCACATGCAGTCTGTGGCAGAGAAGCAGCCAATCACACATTCTTAAATACTTCCTGATCATTGACTTAACTTTCCGTTGTGTTGTCCACTTGCCAACAAACTATCTATCTTACCTTACGCAGGTAAGTGCAGTAATACAAAAATTGTAAAAATGTGTGTACCTGATGAGCTTTGGATTTTATAAATATGGTTTAGAGGAGATAAAGGTGTAGGATTTCATTTCCCTAAAACCGAACTTTAGGTGTGTGTGTTTAGGTGCATGCATGTGTGTGTGTGTGTGTGTGTGTGTGTGTGTGTGTGTGTGTGTGTGTGTGTGTGTGTGTGTGTGTGTGTATGTGTTGTGAAGCCACAGAGGAGCCAGGCTGTAATGGTCCAGCTCAGTTTGTTTGCACAGCCACCCAGAGACGGAGCAGGTCCACAGATCCAATCAGAGAGGATGTGGTTTCACTTCTAATTTTACACAAACAGCTTTGGCTACGCTATGGGTGCCTGTAGAGCCGGGGATGAATGGATGTATGGATGGGTAGCAGGAGATATGAGTGAGTGTGTGTGAGTGTGTGTGTGTGTGTATATGCTTTTCATTGTCCGCCTGCATTCATGTCGGCATGTGAGGCATGCAGGCAAAAGGAATTGTGTTTTTGCAAAAGCATGTAGAAAGTGCGCACATGTGCGTGTTCTTATATGTGTATTTGTGTATACGTACTACACATGCACACACAATATTGTTGTGTGTGTGTGTGTGTGCAGAATTCCTGACCCAGTGCACTCACAGCAGCGCAGTAATGAGCGTATTAGTCTGGGGATGTATTTAAAGCAGGTCACAGCAGTCTGGATTATTAACAGCAGACTGTAGCACAGGGCCATGTGATATATGTGGTGTAGTGGCAGTAATTGTAACAGCAGTAATAATAGTTCAGACAGTGTTAGTGCTAGTTGTTAATGATGTGGTTGTGTAGTTTTCTAAATAGGGTTGCTGTGTTGCATGATTTTAATAATTGTAACCATTTAGCTGTGTATACACACATTTCTCCTAAATATATAAAGGTTGTGTCGAGATGATGAACCTAGAATTTTTTCAAAACTCGCGAAAACTCTCACGAGACTCGCTGCCCAACAACTTATTCTTACCTTAAAGTACTCATATTATGCTTATGGGCTTTTCCACTTTCCTTTATTGTGTTATATATCTTTTTTGTGCATGTAATAGGTTTACAAAGTGAAAAAGCCCTAAGTGCACCCCAAAGGGACTTATCATCTCCAACAGAAAACACTGTTCACAAACTGCTCCAAACAGCTCTATTGTAGTCCAGCCTTTACTTCAGAGACAAACGTGCGTCACTTTGTAACACACGTTATAATGCTCGCCTAGCTGCTAGTGTGGCACACCCTCATACTCTACAACTGACTGGCTAGCAGTACTTACTGCGCATGTGCGACTCCCAACAAAGATGGAACAGAAGGGAGATGTCTCACTCTGTAGCTAAAACAGAAAGCTCAACACACAGGGTGAAAAGAGGAGCTGCAGCAATGGGCAGTACAACAAATATATGGTGTTTTTTGAAAATTAAACCACATAAACCTATTCTGGTACAACCTCTAAATACAATTATGAACCTGAAAATGAGCATAATACGAGCACTTTAACCATTCGAGGTAAATGCCTAAACTCAACCATTAAACTAACTTTTCGCAAGATGTTTGCAAATCTTGGGTTACAGTCTATGCACGACCCCATTCTTAATCCCGACATACAAATCTCTGATCGGTGTACACAGCCTTCACGCTAGACCTTCCTATATTCCGATTGCCGAGAAAATTGGAGATTTTGGTAGTGATGTACTGTATATGTCTGGGACAATGAATCTCTTATATGTAGTTCCTAAATATTGAGATCTAGATAATGAAAAGCTACTGGGGAACAGACTTCACAATGTCAATAAAACCATAATTATTAATTTCCTCCCAGATATCTGTGAATTTACCCCATCTTGCCTATTTCTGAGTACTTACATATTACAGTAGTTACTCTTTAAAAAGTAAAGTAAAATGGTGCATCAAACTGAGTCATTAATAGAGTATGTGTCCTTACTTCATGATTACATTACCACTAATTACCATTTTTTATTTGTCTCCTGAAATGTGTATTAATCCTAACATGTTCCATATTAAGTATCAGCCTATAAATCATTACATATCACGGAATGTCATTTGAAAAAAAAATAAGAAAACACACAGCTCTCACACTATTTGCAGTGTCTGAATCTTCTACACAGGAGTTTTGGTTCCACGGTTTAAAGGGCCTCTCTGAGCTAGACTTCAGTGATGGCAGTAATTGGGTAAAAAGGTGGGTAAACACACAGGTCAAAAGTTAAAGGCAAATATTGACCCACTGACTCGAGACCAGGAGGCTCAAGAAAACAGCTCCACAAAACGAGCAAGGCGAGCAAGGAGACTGCGAGACATTACCCGTGGAAAGTTTTTACTGCTGGTTCACAGAACAGCCTTCTTGGACCATTTTCACAGGCAAAGAAAGTCACACCACAGGTCCAACTCTCTTCATTTCTACGAGGGCTTTAAGCTTTCCAGCAATAAGACAACAATTTCAAGTTCAAGTTCCTTTTCATTCCCAGAGTCGGGCAGGAGGAATTTGTTTCAGCTAGGATGAAAATTGCTCTGACATTTACAGCACCAAGCAGTGCCATGCTGAACATAAAAAAACAGCAGATCCTGCAGACAGAACTAACATGTTCCCAAAAGAATAATGTGGTTGCTTTGTGTTAAACGTTATGCTGCTTGCTCGTATATCTGCTTCCTGCGACTTTCACAGGGTTACTTTTGTTTCATTGCAGTCTTTTAGTGATCCAACAAACTCAACAATTACTTTCCAAACTTTCTTCTGGGTTTTTCACCCTGCTGGCCAAGCATCCCAGTTCCTTCTTAAGTTACAGTTGCCAATCGCTGACATCAGCACAGAAAAATTAGACCCTTGAAAAGACGTCCAATCTCCGAGATTGGACAAAGAACCTTATTGCCTTTCATAGTAAATTACCTATATCAGTGTATGCCTATCTTAGCTATATCTTCAACTGCTTGCTTCTTGCTTCCAGTAGGCATTCATTATGAAAACTCTTGAGTTTCAGCCAAGCAGCTATCATGATAAAGACTCCTGGGTGGAAATCTACAGCAGAGGCCATTTTGGTTCTTCAATGACACGTAATGGAGGCCATTGAGTGGTCCCTGGACAGGAAACCAGGGCCGTTGGGGGTCGTTGACAGGCGTCACTGACCCCTTTCTCCACTCATCTGGGGAGAAACCAGAGCCCTCCAGCTGACAACACAACATCTCCTCACATTCAGGCCCGGCCAAAGATTTGGTGCTAATAGCTGAGGAATGATGATTGTCCCTGCGGTCAGGTTTCACAGAGGAGACGTTTGTGGACAAAGGACGGGGAGGGGAGAGTCAGCTCAGTGTCAAACACAATGTGCATGTAAACTCCTAGACTAGAACTCCACAGGTTCTCTGTGGGGAGAAATGTCCATTTTTCTTCCTTTTGTTTGTGCCTGCGGACGCGCTGTTAAAAGCATGTGTATCATAAGCTTCAATATCTCTAATACATATATCAATACCAGTCTGAAATAGGTTGGACTCAGGAAATGTCTCGTAACCACAGGCAAGCTCAGTTATACTTGAATCTTGTAAGTTATGAATCCAGACGACACAACCGTCGATCACCGCAAGACCCACATACACAAATGCCCCTCTCAGATAATGACATGTGCAGTGAATCAAGAGATCGAGTGACATTCGGTCACACAGATTCAGTGTGTGTGACTCTTCAAACGCTCCCTCAAACCCACCACAGAGGGAGAGGGAGAGGGAGAGGGAGAGGGAGAGGGAGAGGGAGAGGGAGAGGGAGAGGGAGAGGGAGAGGGAGAGGGAGAAGCCTCCACTGAAACAAAGAGTCAAACTCTGTCTCAGAACAGAACAAACAAGAAGATTTGCTTAAGACAAGTGAGACCAAATGGGATTAGTGTCGATTGCATGACAAAACTCTGCTTTTACTTTTCAGACCACAGTACGAAGTCTGAAGATCTGGATGTAGGTTCGACAGCGCCCATCTCTCTTCTGTCTCTGTTTAAAAAGCATCTAGACCTCTTGTCCTTCCTCCAAGTCCAACCACAGATGTCCTACAATTTCTGCCAAGTCTTCCCTTGGCTCCCATCCATCCATCCAGCAAGCAAGCAAGCACAAAACTCACCTTCTCATCCCACCCCACGATCCATCCCTCCTCCTTCTTCTTCTTTCTCCGTCTGTTTTGTATACCTTGTAAATGCAGCCACAGGGATTTTGTTTTGTTTTTACAGGAAATGAAATGTTTGACACGGGCCTCAAAGGTACAGCGGGCTGCGTGACCCCGGGTCCCTTGAAAGCTATTCAAATCCCACAAGAGCAAATTAAAAATGCATTGTCATTAATCTGAAATGACATCTGTTTTTTGTTTTTTTTTCTCAAAGTTACAGGCTTTATATCCCATCCGTACATCTCCCTGGCAAAGCACTGTTAACCACTAATCCTGCTGTCTGACTCAGGCCCAGGACCCTCTTTCACATGGATGGCCAAGAGGGATAAACCCCATCTGGGCA
The DNA here is from genome assembly GCA_025617405.1 of Perca schrenkii. NCBI lineage: Eukaryota > Metazoa > Chordata > Actinopteri > Perciformes > Percidae > Perca > Perca schrenkii. The sequence continues at coordinate 24,866,390 of CM046803.1, read as the reverse complement.
TAGGCAACCAAAAACCACACTACTTTACAGTATGAAGGACGTGTGAAACCCTGCAAATATCTGGGTTTGGAGTAATGAGAGGGGATCTGATGTGTAGCATGGAAACATGAATGCTGTTCCTTTGTTTTGTTCTCTTGCCCAGTCCTTTCCCTCAGATACATGTATCAGTGAATCACTGTTTGTGTTGCTGATACATTCAAGGAGCTGATAGTTGTATCAAACTAAATTTTTATTGGCACAGGTCAAAAGCAAATACCAGTGTTCCAGCAGTCAAGCACTACACACACACACACACACACACAGCTTTCTCTGTTTAAATACGACAGTGTGCCTGGGGTGCAAAAATTAAACTTGTTTAATCAACAAAGCTCATAAGTCACATAAAATTGTCCACAGATCCTAATCCAAGACGTGAATATGCAAGCATATTATTATATATATTCCTGAAGTATAGACTCAAGCATGTTTAAATTTCAAAATTTCACTGGCAACACGATTCAAGTCGGAATTAAACCTGATCTCTTGTTTTAACTCGTGTTTGCGTCAACGTGAAATATCAACTTTTCAAAATGTGGTTATTAGCGATGAGAGTAACAACTCTGTAAACATATAAGTCTCTACAGTTGTTTCCCATCTTTGGAATGAGACGGAGAGTTATGGGACGTTTGGTTTCAACAAACCTTTAGTCACGCAGAAACTGAGCAAAAGCCATGCCGGAACTGACTTTCCTGAAAGTAACAAGTGAACAATTACAACAATTTATCATTATCTTTTCAAAATAAGCAGCTCACACCCTATGATGCTTAGTAGTGATACCATTCACTAAAGGGGCAAGTCAAATCCATTAGGTTGTAGGACAACAGATAAAAGGTCAAATGTCTCCAGGATGAATCTGTGATGATTTACTAGCTGGAGAGTCTCATCTTGCTCTGCTATAGTAAAGACACAGTCTTAGTATTAACCAGCATTAGACCACCCATTGAACAGAAGCACACACATACAAACAAGGCCAGATTTCAACCCCAGTGATAGGAGATAAACGGGGAGCTTAAACATGACACTCACTGTATCAACAGGCCTGGAAGGGTCGCTGAGGGAGAGGGCCTGTCCTGACAACAGAAGACATCCTGCCCAGACAATGATGTGAATGTGAAAGGCATTCTGGGAAAACACAGCTGACTTATGAAGGGCTAAACCCCCCAACAGACACTGACATGATAGCTAATAACTTAAAGACAAAATGGAGTGACGCCTGCGAGCTAAATCAGGCAGACAACTCACATTGCACTACTACTCTGACTCTACTCTTGCAACATGGTATATCCAGTGTATTATTTGCAATACGTTGGCGTTGACTACAACTGTATATCGGCTAATTTGACATGAAATGAAATACTGTTTAAGACTAAGTGGACCATTTTGGATTTTTAATTGAAAAAAAAAACAATTGGCCTCATACATGTGCTGCACATCAGCAGGCTCATATATCAATCTAAGCCTAATATGCAATGAAAAGTTTGATGTGCTTTCCTGTAATACTGAAATGGAGAATGGTACTCAAGGACTTTATTTTCCTCTTCACACTTCATCCAACATACCATTTATTGTGGCATTTCTGAAGTGCCATTATTAGGTGCAATTAGGGAGTGAATTGCAGTCTTCCAACACACATGCTTACTTCAATAACACTGTAAATGTACATACACTCCCGTACACACACACAGCAGCCGGTGCGTAGGCCTCCCATCTGTACATCTCAGACACTGATAGACCCCCATTACTTTAATATGAAAATCACAACCACATGAAATTTCTCCCATGGTTCAAACATACAGCGGCTGGCGACCGCCCCGTATGGCAGCCTGTTGCTCCAGGTTTTTTTTTCCCTTTCCCTCTCTCATCTGTAGATCAGGCACTCAAAGGTTTGCCAACCATAACACAGTTGGCACAGAATTTGCCCTCCCTTCTCTGCGGTGCATGCAAACGTTGTTTCACGTCTTTCTTTTCTTTTTCCTCATCATCTGTTTATTTTGGTTTTCCTTTTCTTTTCCGAATGGAAATTTTGAGGTCGATTGGTGTTGCCTGTTCCGGGCGAACAGTTCCAAGCACAAAGGGTATGATGAGGGATGGGCGGAGGGTTGAAGAGAGACAGCAAGAAGTCGCGGGGGAAATTTAGATTTTTAACCGGCAATGAGGGAGCTTTGAAACGGCTCCCATGTGTTCTTTATTTCAGCTGGGGTTTGATGGCAAATGGAGCAAGGCGAGAGCTGGCTAGACCCTCTACCCAACACACAAGTACTGTACACACACACACACACACACACATATACGAACATACTCTGCCCACTATCCCCATCCTCCAACCACATCCACTGACTACAAACCGATACAGAACAGAGGACTGTACTTTCCCAGACCCTGCTTCCAGTTTGCCTTATTACATTACCTAGATTTGGTTTATGACAATACAACAAGACACTCAGGCTTAAAGGAATGTAGGACTGTCTTACAATGCTATGAATATACAAGTATTGTAGATTACAGTCATCTAGGGGAGGCAATTGAGAACACTTTCTCTTTTCCAGGAGCAATCTGCTTCACATTCAATCAGTTTCAGGCCTGAGCTGCCAGTAGACTGTTAGCCACAGAGCAGGGCTTCCTGCCTTGCTTAAGGGCAAGCAATGCAACTGTTAGGTGGAAGAGAGCATTACTCATTCACTTCTTCATCTTCCTGGCTGGTCAAAAGATTGAAAGGAACACCCGTCCAGCCACAAACCCAATGTGTCATACTTACAAAATGAATTTCTTGGCCACAGCCATTAAAGGAAAATTCTGGTTCATTACAACATGGATCCTTCTCCTGTCTGTTATGAGATGACGGTTGTTTACAGCTGAAATCATTTTTCCATTTGCCTTCATTTTCTCTTCCAGTTAAGTTTGGCTAATCTGTCTGATCATCTGTTTATATTTCTTGCTATGTCTGACTTCTTTTTAACTCCTAGCAAGCCACTAACTGTGCCGGCCTGCCGTTTGGTGCTGAGCAGGTAATGCAATGGGTTTACCAAAGATTTTTTCAATGACAATAGCTGTCTTTGTCATCTAGAAACAGGTCGATGAGAGCTGTGAGACTGAACTAATTTGATTTATTTAGCATGTTTAAAAAAAAAAAAAACGTGCAAAAACATTCACATGCAAAGGACATGCAAAGGAAACCCAGAAACCCCTCAAGGGGTTTGGCATGTTGGGTTCCCTACAATTATTCAATAATACATGAAGAGAAAAATTTACAAACAGAGAGTCCATGAAAAAGGGACAGAAGAAAGGAACAATCTAATGAGGAGACAAAATAAAGTGTGAGGAAAGGAAAAGAATGTAATATAAATCAAAAGAATCAAACAAGAATCATGTTAGGATATACACTACTGGTCAAAGGTTTTAGAACACCCCAATTTTTCTATTTTTTTATTGAAATTTTAGCAGTTCAAGTCCAATGAATAGCTTGAAATGGTACAAAAGGTAAGTGGTGAACTGCATGAGGTTAAAAAAAAGTAAGGTTACCCAAAACTGAAAAATAATGTACATTTCAGAATTTTACAAAAAGGTCTTTTTCAGGGAACAAGAAATGGGTTAACAACGTGTTCTGCAGCAATGGAGGTTGATCCAGCTTTGAAAGTTGGTGCTACCAATTCTACGCTCCATTTTGCAGCGCCATGCATTACCCTCTGGTATGCGCCTAGTTGGTCAGGGGTTCATCCTACAGCAAGATAATGACCCAAAACATAATTCCAAGCTATGCCAAAAGCAAAAAACAACAAGATGGTAAGCTTAAAAACATGGAGTGGCCAGCACAGTCACCAGACTTAAACCCCATTGAGCCGGTTTGGGATGAACAGAAAAGTGAAAGCAAAGCAACCTACAAGTGCCACACATTCATGGGAACTTCTGCAACAGAGTTGGGAAGAACTTTCTGAAGAATATTTGATTTCCATTGTAGAAAGAATGCCACGAGTGTGTTCAGCTCTTATATCTGCCAAAGGGGGCTACTTTGATGAGTCCGAAATTTAGAATACATGTTGGTTTATAAATTGATTCCATGATTTCTTTTTTAACTTCAATTATTATTTATTTGTTCTATTCTTTCATTTCAGAGTACAATAAGACATTGAACTGCATGAATTTCAATAAAAACCTGGAAAAATTGGGGTGTGCTAAAACTTTTGACCAGTAGTGTATATACACAGATTTTTTAAATGATAAACGACTGGGAGGCTGGGAGGGAAAGATTTCCATATCTTATAACCTCTGTAATTGTTGCTAAATTGGGATGAGAGGGTTCGTGTTTGGGGGGCGGGCAACTAAAAGCATTACCATTACTGTTTGTGTAACTGATTTGATTGATTGGTGCAGCTTTAAAAATAAGACCCTTGTTGGAATAAATCACAATTATCCTTTAACGTGACCAATGTATTGGTCATAGTTACCAGTATTTCACTTAACTAAACATTTGATCCCATTTGTGACATAACCTTTGTACATAAGCAATAATGTTGGGTCTGAATGCAAATAATCATTATCATACAATGGTTCTTTAACACTCACTGCTTGTTAAACTCTAATCTGTCAGAGCAAATGTTCTGTTTCTTACTGCTAGGAGGGAAGGCAGTCATGGAAACATGAAGCCTTTTACAGATAAACACATGAGGTGAAGCCCTCCTCTGTTTGTTCTGCTGTAAACATGAACGCACTTTCATGCTGGTGGAATGCAGCGGCCTTGTGTTTCTGACTGCATGTGTGTGCCTTCATGTATGAATGTGTATAGAGCTCTACATCTGTTGCTGCACTGTTGCTCAACCCTGAGGTGTCAGCGATATTAATGCGTTCGGTGAACAAGTTGAGCTTGCCCACTGCCATTTGAAGCAAAAATGTTGTTGCTGTAACAGACGGGACATATAGCTATTCTAATCTTGGCTGCCGATGGGAGATGTAGCTCCAAAGTTTAGCTGAAGCCAAGCTCTCAAACCCACGAGATGAAGAAACAAGGTGACCGTGGTTAACATCAGCCAGCCAAAGTTTTGCTTGTTATTTAAAATAAATGGATTTCTTGAGGTTTCTTTAGATTATTGCGGTGAACACATATCTTGCATTCAGGGCATATGATTGTAAAGAGAGTATACATAGAAACAAGGGTAATGTGTGCTAGTCTGGGAAAGTAGTTAAAGGCGCATATATCAACATCAGTATACATCTATTAAAGATACTGATGAGTAGCCTCCATCTCGCACTGCTAATATTGGTAATATTATGCTTTGTTATTGCTAATAAAGGATAAGGCTTGTATTATAGTAGTATATTTTATCTTACAGTAATGTTTAGCAACAAATGGACTGAATGGACAAAAACTAACTACTGCCTGATATATCTGCTACCATTGTGACACAGAATGTGACTGTTGTGTACAATGTGTAAAGATAATATATATTCCTTCATAAGAATCAGCATGGCCACTGTAGCTTATTTCTCTTAGTTTAGGCTTAGTTAACCTACCAAAGTAGAGTAAACAATCAACATTCTTTTAACCATGAACATAATCTTTCCAAACCTTAACCATAGAAGCACCAGATCAGAAAGCACACATATGGGTTGTTTTGGTATGCAATAACATGACATTACACTCTGTCATTTAGGTTGATAGGGCGGAGGACAGAGGGTTGGATGGCTGAGCCAGAGAATGGTTGTGTCTAGATTATAGGTAGGTTAGATAGGTTAGATTGTTATGGTTAGGAATTGACTTTGAATAGTTAAGGTTAGATGGTTATGGTTAGGCATTGATTTCGAAGGGGTTAAGGTAAGATGGTTGAGGTTAGGCATTGACCTTAAATGGTTAAGGTTAGATTGTTATGGTTAGGTACTGGCTTTGAATGGTTAACGTTAGATGATTGAGGTTAGGCACTGACTTCAAATAGTTAAGGTTAGATGGTTGAGGTTAGGTATTGACGTTGGATGGTTAAGGTAACCCCTGTGTTCCACTGGGCGTGTCTGCGCTGCGTTCCAGAGGCACCACCGCCAGCTCTCCGCTATGCTAAAGATACGCGTCAGGTCTATTTTCGCGGGGCGTTCAGACAGGCTGGCAGGAAGTGAAACAGCGAGACTATCTAGTCAATTTATCAAAGGACACCCCCCAATATCGTTTATGTTTCCTTTACACCACGGACAACAAGATATTCGTTTTGGAAGTTGAAAAACATAATACGACATCCCAGATCTTTTTTTAAGGACAAGAAAATCTGCAAGTTGGGCAGCAAGACGCTCCGCTTCTGAGACGCTCCCGATGTGGTATGGCGCATGGCGGAGGATGGAACCAAACCAGAATGCAGCAGCCCAGTGGAAAATCGGAGTTAGATGGTTGAGGTTAAGCATTGACTTTGGATGGTTAAGGTAACCCCTGTTTTCCATCACTGCGTTCCAGAGGCGCCGCAACCACCATGAGCAATCGCTGCCATTCAAGTCAATGCTTGACATTCGAATGATTAAGGTTAGATGGTTGAGGTTATAAAACCATCTAACTTCTAATTGACCGTGATTGGTTAAGGTCAAATGGTGTGGAAGAAAAAGTTCTTTCAGGTCCAATTCTGTGTCTGGTTTAGATTAATTTTATTCACTGCGGAGTGGTGTCAGAACTTCAAACCTTAACTAATAAAAGCACCTTTGCTTTGATGGAGCAGACGGTATTGAGTCCATGCAAATCCACTGAGATAGACTTGTGAGTTGAATGTCTTCTCAGCTTTTTCTTAATTCTGTTGTTTCATGTAAGCTTGTATAAAATCCTGGCCAGCAACCCATTCTGGTCAGAGAGAATTCTATAGCTTCTTGTGAACTTCTGTCTCCACAGTGAATAAATCCAGTGTTGTAATGTAACGGAGTACAAATACTTCGTTACTGTACTTAAGTAGAAATTTCACGTATCTGTATTTTACTTCGCTATTTAAATTTATGTCAACTTTCACTTTTACTCCACTACATTTCCTAGATAAAATGTATACTTTTACTCTGTTATATTTCCACTAATTTCGGCGCTTGTTTGTTGCAAACCGCCATGGAAGCATGAGCACCTACTGGAGGACCTCCCGTTATCGTAGACCACCAGGCTCGACATAAGCAATGGCCCGATGGCCCGGGGCCAGTAAAAACGTATGTCGGGCTGGTTGCAGCCACAGTCACTGGTGTGTGCGTTACTTCACGCAGCACATGTAGCCTACTGACTGGAAACGTTACCGAGGATTATTTAACGCCGATGGCGCAGATGAACTAACGCTACACTCGTTACTGTAAGTAGGTAGCCTACAATAAAACCTCCATGATTAAAGAGTCAATACTTATCAATAACCCACGTACCTGTTCTACAGGCAGAAACAAGTAGAAACCCATATCTCAGTCTGATCTGTCCACTCTCGTCCACCGCGCTGTGCAAACACAGCTCTACTCTGCAAACAGCGACTTTACAAACGAGCTAAAATGAAAGATGTCAGTTTGTAGTCTAACTGTTTGTCTTAATTTGCAACCAATCTTGAACTTTGGACAAACTCTTGTAAACGTAGCTGATTTCTAAACGAGCCATCCTCTTGCTGGAGCGGTAAACCTATGGAGGTATTTTAAGACCAAAACAAATACACGTGGCTACTTAATATGCACGTGAATGAGGCGTTCTTCATTGTTGACGATGTTGCCAGTTGTATTATTTAGCAACAGAATCTTCTTATTTCAAATTAGGCATACAGGACTAATCTGAGATCATTTTCTAGTTAAGTAGCCTATCTAGTTATCATTATGGATTTTCCATGTTTTTAGGGGTTTGCTTACTAATGTAAAAAATATAGCATTAATTTAGTAAGAAAGTGAAAATATCAAGATGACAAGATGATGCGTATTAGGTATAATTTTATTTTCTTTATTTGAATGTAGTTGATGACCCCTGGTCTAGCTTTGCTGCTAATGGCACAACATCCAGTGGCAGTGGCTAGCTTTTTTCCTGCTTTTTTGTCCTTTTCCAATCACACCTATGATATTTCTTTCAGGGCCAGTAAAAAATGTAGAAGGGGCCAGCAAAACTCTGATCTACTGGCCCCGGGGGGCCAGTGGGGATTTTTTTTATGTTGAGCCCTGCGACCACCCCAACAATAGTGGTGAACTCGGTGAACAGGGTAGTGGTGAAGATAACGTCATACACCCGTGTTGCAAGAAATGTTTCTGTACATTGATGTCAGCTCTAAACATATGCTGTTTGTTCTTTGAACTTAAGAGAATTGTGCCTGAAAAGTCCCTGAATATGCTTTATGCTTTACTATAAGAAAGCCACAATAAAAGTTCTAACCGCTTGCTTTTAAAAAAAACAACTTTTACTTTTGATACTTAAGTACATTAAATATCAGAAAATTACTTTTGATACTTAAGTACAGTATATATCAGATACTTTAAGACTTTTACTTAAGTAATATTCTAAAAGGTAACTTTAACTTCTACCAAAGTCTTTTTCTAGTACGATACTTGTACTATAACTCAAGTATTGCTTTCTAGTACTTTATACAACACTGAATAAATCTCATCTGAACCAGACATAGAATTGAACTTGAAAGAACTTTTTTTCTTCCACAATGGTTAAGGTTAGGAATTGACCTCGAATGGTTAAGGTTAGATGGTTGAGGTTAGGCATTGACTTGGAATGGTTAAGGTTAGGATAGGTCATCAGGCAGTGAGTCTCACAACAGTTTTTGCAAATCTATGGTTACTATCTAGACACAACACCAGTTGAACTGCTCTTAAAAATAATGGGCCACCTTAACTATTGTAAACTCTGTTGGATAGCTGTAACAATGAGCAACCTGTGGCCCTCCAGTCTAGACACATTGTACCAGATTCCCTCGTGACTGTGATTATGCTCTTAATCTCATGGAAAATGTTGATGATCTGTACTAAATAACTTGACCTCTAGCCTTTTCACACATAGACATGCAAACAAACCAATATGCACTCTGCAGATCGGCCATTTAGTTTTCTTTTAGACACAGGAAAAGGTGTGGTATAACAGATTAATGGGATATCCATCGATCAGGATGTTACATCTCTCACCAGGTTCTCACACGCACACATACAACCATTTAGAGCCAGATCCTCGCTTAGGGCGAGCTAACGGCAGTCCAGATGTGGCTGTAATGCTATTTTAATGTTGGACTTATATATAGGAACTTCTATAGGAACAACCTGCTTCACCCAGAGCGCCTTCAACACCTCTTCATCAGCACTAGAGCTGCCGCAGTGAAACAGTCAAGTCCCCTGTCTGAAGATGAATTTGAGTTCAGACAGCAAGTGTAGGCGGTCAAAGACTTGAGTGCAGTGCAGTGGTTTGATAGCATCACCGCCAACATTTGGATGTTTTATCTCTGTTACATTTTGGCCGTTTTACTATTTGGTGGCTATGTTTATAACATTGCTATGGAAATGTTGGACATAACAATTATGATCACAACAAGAGTCATGATGAGGGAATTTCCACTGAAGGAGAGCATAAGTGTGTGTGTGTCTGTGTGTGTGTGCGTGCGTGCGTGCGTGCGTGCGTGCGTGCGTGCGTGAAGGACATGTGAGCAGAAATGGGAGAGGTATCTGTGTGATGATAATGGTGGTTTGGACTGAGTCATCATGCAGGTTGATACGGCCAAGTCTCTTCATCCATGAAAGCTCTTACTCCTACTACCTCCTCCTCTCACTCTTCCTCACTTTTCCCTTCTCTCTTCAGAGCTTTATCTTATGGGAAATAGTCCCGTTCTTCGTTTTATGACCTACCAGATACTTTGTGTTCATAAGAACGAATGCGAAAGCTTTCATGGAAATAAATAAAACGCTTTCAATGACAATTAAGATTGACTAACTGATCAGACCTGGTGTAAACTGCAGTCCTTTACACAGTTGCTAAGGGATGAAAACAGTTAGCATGAATGGTGGAGGACCTTTGTGCCGCCTTATCAGACAGTAAACAATTCAGATCAAACAGTGTTGTCAGGAGCGACGGAGTGTGTTTGTGCATATGTGTCACCTGAAGAATCTTGGGCTAGCCAACCCGAGCACCCGCTGTAAAGAGCTAGATATACTGTATGTTTAATTGTTGCTGTTTTACATCAGTCAGCCATAAAGAGCAGCACATTCAGAATTCAGAAGAATGAGTACCAGCTGCAGCTCAAAAAGAAACAAGAGCACATTACACCTGTCCTCATATCATTGTATTGGCTTTCGCAACCGACTAAAGTTGACTTCAAGGTAAAATTATCAAAAGTAGAAAACTGATGACCAGTAAGTTATGGGGGTTAATGCTATTTAAAGGTACACTGTGTAGGAATTTCTCCCATCTAGAGGTGAAATTATATTTTGCATTCAAACGAATAGTGCTCTCTAGCGCCTCGCTTTTTCAAATGCGTGTTGCAAGCTACGGTAGCCATTATGTGTCACGTTGCCTTTTTAATTCCCTTTTTTGCTTTTTTTAGTGACGAAGATTCCTTCTCCTGTGGCTCGGCTAAAGTATGATCCTCCATTATGAACTAAAGTGCAGTGCAGGCTTTCAACTTTGCCGCGCCAGTGACTCAGCGCCTCTCACTGATCTCCTCCTCCGTTTCAGCTGGTTTCAGTCCCGTGCCGCTGGCTCTGAACGAAAACACGTTGTGGATTAGCGAGACAGGTAGGCTAGTGCTCTATGTCCTCAGCTATTATAGTTTTTCAAAATGGCAGAACGGCATGGAAGCATCCTTGGACTTGCCTGTCCAATGTAAATACAGATAAGGAATTCTTCGCTTACGAGGATAAGTCAGATCATTGGCAGAGGTCATTTTACACCAATGAGGACACATTTATGAATGAACATATTCATTTTAGCTAATAAAATACTTAAAAAACTACACAGTGGACCTTTAATGAAAACAAATTCATTTTAGGGTGGTATTGCGATATTACAAAGCGTGTTTCCATTCATCTGTTTTTATGTGCAATTTCAATTTGCACATAGAAAAACGAAGTGGATACGCTGGAAATTGTAAAATTAAAAAGTTGAAATATCGTGAGAATATTTTTTCTGAGGTGCAAAAAGTTAGTGTATTAATTAAAACAAAATGCGACAAAGTGCAACCGAAACAGAGTTAGCGAACAAATCCCGTTGGTTTTCCATCATTGGAGATTAGACATGAGCTCTTTTAATTATAGCACCACCAACTTAATAATTCAATGCACCCAACTCCTAATATATATATATAATATTAGGAGTTGGGTGCATTGAATTATTATTATTTTTTTTTTTTTTCTTTGCTGATTTTGTGGAAATTTTCTGGTTGGAATCTGTGCTAAATTTGGATGAAAACTTGACTGATGTGACTTTAGAAAGAAGACACGCATCCTTACGTCCCACTTATTAGCTTATGGTGGCTCATGTTACCAAACTCTGGGTAGATATTGCTGTATAAAGATCATTACTCAGTTATTTCACTGATTTCATAATGCTTTCTGCTTGTGCTACTGTTACACTACAATGTAGCTTTTACCATTATCCCATAGTGGTCACTGGTGAGCACAGTGGCTGGTAAATCCATCAGGGGAGATACATTATAAAAGCAGGCGTGCACCATTGTGAGACATTTTTTTAAAATCTGAAACACCTTTCAGGAATGTGTGTATTTGTAGCACAGCCCCAATGGAAAATAAAGCCCAAACCATGACAGTGTTGATTTACTTTAACCATAATGAGGTTTCATAATATCAGAGATAAAGGCTGTAGATTTTGCAAGATGCCAAAACTCATGACAAGTTAATAACCATTGGCTGCATCTTTGGGCAGCAAGGAATAGCTGTTTTAACTGGAATAACAGTTATTTATTCTTTTTCCATAATTTTGTTGGAATTGTATTATATAATG